>JAKEPQ010000164.1:0-95794 GCA_024500445.1 Entomyzon cyanotis | reverse complement strand
TGGGATAACAAAGATGGCAGCAGCAACTGGTACAATCCATCGGTGAAGGGCAGAGTCACCATCTTGAGGGACAATGGCCAGAGCTCGGTGACACTGACCATCAACAGCCTCACAGAGGACGATTCAGCCTCCTATTTCTGCACCAAAGGCTCCTCCAGTTGGGCTATCGGTGGTTATGATGTTGCTTACGGTGACAATGTTGCTCCTCAGCTCCTCTCCCTTCTCCCAAGATGTCCCACAATCCCAACTCCTTCTCCCAAATCTCAATGTTTGTCCTCAAATCTTCACCATTTTCCCCAAAATTCCACCTTTTTTGACTTAACATATGATTTAAGGCATTGGGTGAAGGGTTTGGGTTCGGGGGAACAATCTGTGCTTTGGGGACATCTGGGGACATTTGGAGACATTTGGGGACATTTGGGGACATTTGGGGACATTTGGGGACACAGCGATGGGCTTGGGGCCAAAATCATCATAACCACCAGGATAAACAACATAAGCAGCAGCCCAATAACCAGCAACAGATTTGACACAGAAATAGGAGGCTGAATCGCCGTCCGTGAGGCTGTTGATGGTCAGTGTCACCGAGCTCTGGCCATTGTCCCTCGAGATGGTGGCTCTGCCCTTGAAGAGTGGCGCATAGCAGGTGTAGCTGCCATCACTGGTGATCTCTGCAATCCATTCCAGAGCCTGCCCAGGTCTCTGTCTGACCCAGGCCATGTAGGAACTCCCAAAATCGAAGCCAGAGCCGCGGCAGACGAGGGTCACTGACCCCCCGGGTGGCCGGAGGTCACCGCCGGACTCCAGCAGGGTCAAGGCCGCCTGGAGCCCTGCGGGAAAAAGTGGACACTGGGGTGAGGTGGCAGATCTGGGCGTGGCCTGGTGTGGGCGTGGCCATGGGGAGTGGGGAGGGACTGACCTGGGAGGGTGGGGAGGAGGAGGAGGAGGAAGGGGAGGTGCAATGATCCCAAACTGGAGCAAACACAAGATTTTGGGTCAACAATGGAGATTTGCAGCCAAGAGTGAAGATTTGGGGTCAATGGCTGAACTTTCCTCACCCCAATGTCCACTTTTTCCCGCAGGGCTCCGGGCGGCCGTGACCCTGCTGGAGTCCGGCGGTGACCTCCGGCCACCCTGGGGGGTCAGTGACCCTCGTCTGCCGCGCCTCTGGCTTCGATTTTGGGAGTTTTGGAATGCAGTGGATTCGCCAGAGACCTGGGAAAGGCCTGGAATATGTCGCGGGTATCGACAACAATGCTGGCAGCACCATCTACGCGCCATCGGTGAAGGGCAGAGCCACCATCTCGAGGGACAATGGCCAGAGCTCGGTGACACTGACCATCAACAGCCTCACGGACGGCGATTCAGCCTCCTATTTCTGCGCCAAAGTTGCTGGTGCTGGTTATTGGGCTGGTGGTTTTGGCCCTACCCCCCACATGGTGTCCCCAGCTGTCCCCAAACCCCAGGTTCTTCTCCCAAACTTCATCTCTCCAGCCACTCCTTGACCGCTCGGCCCAAATCTCCAAATTCTCCCCAATGCTGAACTTTCACCCCAAAACCTCAGCTGGTTTTGCCCCAAATCTCAACCAGTTCTCCAAACCTTGGCTCTTTCCCCAAATCCCAACCTTTTCCTCCAATTCTTGGCTGTCTTTGCCCAAACTCCAACCTTTTCCCAAATTCCGATGGAAGCAGTTGAGGTTTGAGGTGACAGAGGCTGAGATTTGGGGTGAGAGGGCTGAGATTTGGGGTGACAGGGCTGAGATTTGGGGTGAAATGGCTGAGATTTGGGGGATGAAGCAGAGCAGCTTTGGGGCCAAAGGTCCAAATTGGGGGAAAGGTGCAGATTTGGGAAAAATAACCAAAATTATGAGGAAAGTTCAGAGTTAGGGCAATGACAGGAAAACTTTGGGGGAAAATCTATGAGATCAGGGAGAAAAACCTGTGGTTTTGGGACATTTTGGGACACAGTGATGGCGACTGCGAGCAACACCAGCAACATAAGCAACACCAGCAGCAGCACTATAGCAACTACCGATGGAACATTTGGCACAGAAATAGGAGGCTGAATCACTGTCCGTGAGGCTGTTGATGGTCAGTGTCACCGAGCTCTGGCCATTGTCCCTCGAGATGGTGGCTCTGCCCTTCACTGATGACGCATAGCCTGTCCGGCCAGCATTGTTGGTGATCCCAGCGATGTATTCCAGGCCCTGCCCCGGCCTCTGCCGCATCCAGTTCATCCCAAAACTCCTGAAATCGAAGCCAGAGGCGCGGCAGACGAGGGTCACTGACCCCCTGGGTGGCCGGAGGGTCACCGCCGGACTCCAGCAGGGTCACGGCCGCCCGGAGCCCTGCGGGAAAAAGTGGACATTGGGGTGAGGCGGCGGATCTGGGCGTGGCCTGGGGTGGGCGTGGCCATGGGGAGAGGGGAGGGACTGACCTGGGAGGGTGAGGAGGAGGATGGGGTGACCTCCGGCCACCCCGGGGGTCAGTGACCCTCATTTGCCGTACCTCTGGCTTTGATTTCGGACAATTCGGGATGGGTTGGTATCGCCAGCCCCCGGGAAGGTTATGGAATACATCACCAGCATCAACAAAGATGGCAGCACCTGGTACCGTTCATCAGTCAAGGGCAGAGCCACCATCTCGAGGGACAATGGCCAGAGCTCGGTGACACTGACCATCAACAGCTTCACAGACGGCGATTCAGCCTCCTATTTCTGTGGGAAATCTGCTGATAATGGTAGTCCTGGCACTGCTGGTTTTTCTCCACGCCCATCTCTGTGTCTCCAAATGTCCCCAAATTTCACATTCTTCCCCCAAATCTCAACCCTTGACCAAATTCCTCACTTTTTTCCCCAGGATTCTACAGGTTCTGATCCAATCCTCAACCTTTGTCACCCAATTGGGAATCAGTTTGTTTCCTGAGCTCAACTTTGTCCCTCAAATGTCACCCAAAACTCGACTGGTTTTGCCCCAAATCTGCACTGCTGGCACTGAGTCAGAGCCACTGACCAAATCCTGACCATTGACCCAAATTGCCATTATTCACACAATTCCTGGCTGACCATTGACCCGAGTCTCAGTGATTGACCCAAATCCTGACCATTGGCCCAAATATTGACCATTGACCCAAATACAGACCATTGACCCAAATATTTACCATTGAAACAAATCTCAATTATTCACACAATTCCTGATTGACCGTTGACCCAAATATCATTGATCAACCCAAATCCTGACCATTGACCCAAATCTCAATTATTGACACAATTCCTGACTGACCATTGACCCGAGTCTCAGTGATTGACCTAAATCCTGACCATTGACCCAAATCTCACAGATTGACCCAAATCTCAATTATTCACCCCAATCTCAAGCACTGACCTCAGTCTCAACCTTTGGCCACAAATGTTGACATTTACGCCCAAATTTGGAGGAACAATGTTGAGATTTGGGGTGAAGAGGTGAGTTTTGGGGATGAAGCAGACAAGGGTTTGGGGTGGATGAAGAGCATTGGGGCAAAGAGGGCAGATTTGGGACTGAGGGTCAAGGGTTGGGTCAGAGCTGAGGTTTGGGGGAAAAGTCAGGGATTTGGGGACAGCTGGGGACACAGAGATGGGGGCGGGGCCAAAATCATCATAACCACCAGGATAACCAACATAACCAGCAGCAGCACCCCAACCAGCAACAGCAACTTTGGCGCAGAAATAGGAGGCTGAATCGCCGTCCGTGAGGCTGTTGATGGTCAGTGTCACCGAGCTCTGGCCATTGTCCCTCGAGATGGTGACCCGACCCTTGAACGATGGCGCGTAATTGGTGCTGCCACCAGTGCTGCTGATCTCTGCAATCCATTCCAGGCCCTGCCCAGGTCTCTGGCGGATCCAGGACATGGTAAAACTCCCGAAATTGAAGCCAGAGGCACGGCAGACGAGGGTCACTGACCCCCCGGGTGGCCGGAGGTCACCGCCGGACTCCAGCAGGGTCACGGCCGCCCGGAGCCCTGCAGGAAAAAGTGGACATTGGGGTGAGGCGGCAGATCTGGGCATGGCCTGGGGTGGGCGTGGCCATGGGGAGTGGGGAGGGACTGACCTGAGAGGGTGAGGAGGAGGAGGAGGAGGAAGGGGAGGTGCAATGATCCCAAACTGGAGCAAACACAAGATTTTGGGTCAACAATGGAGATTTGCAGCCAAGAGTGAAGATTTGGGGTCAATGGCTGAACTTTCCTCACCCCAATGTCCACCATCCCCATCCTGCCCCCAATTTTGGGTGTTTTCACCCCAAATCTCACAGGTTTCACCCCAAAATCCCAATATTTCCACCCAGATCCTCGTTGGAACCACCAGCAACCCTAAATCCTCCTGTTTTCTCCCCAAAATTCCACTTTTTCGCACCGAAAAATCCCACTGGTTCCCCACAAGCACTGAATTTCCCCAAAAATGCCATTTTTCCCTTTAAATTTCCTTTCTTTTTCCCCAAATTAAGGGTTTTTTCCCCCAATTCTCACATTTCCACCCAAATCACGTTATTCCCCAGAACACCAAATTTCACCCCAAAATTTCCTTTTTTCCATCGAAAATAAAATCATTTTCTCCCCAAATCACGTTTTCTCCCTAAATCCCATTGTTTCCTCCATCATCCAGTTAGTCTCCCCAAAAATCCCTTTTTCCCCTCAAAAAAATCACCGATTTTTCCACTTCAAATTAAAAAAAAAAAATGTTTTAATCCAAATCCCTTTTTACTCCCCAAAAAATCCCATTTTCCTCCCAAAAAAATCCTCTTCATTTCCTCAAAATCCCTCAAAATTTCTCTCAAAAAATGCAATTTTTTGACAGAGACCTGGGCAGGGTCTGGAATTTGTGGCAGAGATCACCAGCAGTGGTGGCTCCACCTGGTACTCATCATTCAAGGGCAGAGGCACCATCTCGAGGGACAATGGCCAGAGCTCAGTGACACTGACCATCAACAGCCTCACGGACGGCGATTCAGCCTCCTATTTCGGTTCAAAACGTTTCAATAGTGGTTATGCTAATGCTTATGATGTTCACTGTGGTCACTCTGCTGCTGGGTGACCATTGGTGACCATCAGGGTCACCTTCTGATAGGTCATCAAATGTCCCCAAACAGCACATTCTTTCCCCAAGTCTGGAGCATTGACCCAAATCTTCACCATTTCCCCCCAAATTCTTCCATCGTTTCCCCAACTCTCAACATTCTGCCCATCCCCCACCCCTCAGGCTCCTCCAGAGTTCAAATTTGGGGTGAAACTCTGAGCTTTGGGGACAAACCATTCCCGGTTTGGTTAAATGGAGAAAACAGCAAAGTGGAGAGTTAGGCAGAGATGGTTGAGTTTGGGGGAAAAGGTGAGATTTGAGAGACAACGTTGAGCTCAGGAGAAAAATGATCAGGGCAGATTTGGGACTGAGGGTCAGAGGCGAGGTTTGGGTGAAAACTCAGGGATTTGGGGACAGCTGGGGACACTGAAATGGGGCCGGGGCCAAAACAACCAGAAACAGCACCATCTCCACCAGTACCAGCAGATTTGGCGCAGAAATAGGAGGCTGAATCGCCGTCCGTGAGGCTGTTGATGGTCAGTGTCACCGAGCTCTGGCCATTGTCCCTCGAGATGGTGACCTGACCCTTGAACGGTGGATCGTAGTATGTGCTGCCACCATTGCTGATCACAGCGATGTATTCCGGAGCCTGCCCAGGTCTCTGTCTGACCCAACCCATCGCGAATTGTCCGAAATCGAAGCCAGAGGTGCGGCAGACGAGGGTCACTGACCCCCGGGTGGCCGGAGGTCACCACCGGACTCCAGCAGGGTCACGGCCGCCCGGAGCCCTGTGGGAAAAAGTGGACATTGGGGTGAGGTGGATGATCTGGGCGTGGCCTGGTGTGGGCGTGACCATGGGGAGGGGGAGGGACTGACCTGGGAGGGTGAGGAGGAGGAAGAGGAGGAGGATTGGTTGACCTCCGGCCACCCGGGGGGTCAGTGACCCTCATCTGCCGCGCCTCTGGCTTTGATTTCGGCAGTGCCAACATGGCCTGGATGCGCCAGAGACCTGGGAAGGCTCTGGAATTTGTGGCAGAGATCACCAGCAGTGGTGGCTCCACCTGGTACTCCTCACCGTTCAAGGGCAGAGCCACCATCTCAAGGGACAATGGCCAGAGCTCGGTGACACTGACCATCAACAGCCTCAGGGAGGACGATTCAGCCTCCTATTTCTGCGCCAAATGTGACACCACTGGTTGCTATTATGCTGCTGCAGCTCGTGTTGCTCCCTGTCGCCATCACTGCATCCCAAAATGTCCCAAAAGAAAAGCTTTTTGCCCCAAATCTCAGCGATTTTTCCACTAATTTTGCCATCGTTGTCCCAACTCTGAACTTTCTCCACAATTTTCACCTGCGTCTCCTGCTTTGATTTCAGACAATTCGGAATGTTCTGGATGCGCCAGAGACCTGGGAATGTTCTGGAATTGGTCGCTGGGATCCACAAAGATGGCAGCAGCACCTGGTACAATCCATCGGTCAAGGGTCGGGTCACCATCTCGAGGGACAATGGCCAGAGCTCGGTGACACTGACCATCAACAGCCTCACGGACGGCGATTCAGCCTCCTATTTCTGCACCAAAGAAAACAATGGTGATTCTGCTGCTCATGCTGGTGTTAATACTGTCCCAAGACCCAGGTGACCCGAAATTTCTCCCAACCTTGGACATCTTCATCTGCAAATCTCAACCATTGACCCAAATCCTCACTTTTACCAAAAGGTTTTGGAGAACAAAGTTGAGATTTGGAGCCAATTCAGGTTTTGGGCAAAAAGAGTGAGATTAGGTGTCACTGAAGGGTTGGGAGAAATGGTCAAGGGTTGGGATTTGGGAGAAGAGTCTGGGATTTGGGGACATTTGGGGACACAGCGAGGGTGGCAGCGTCATAACCACGACCACCACTCCAACCAGCAGCAGCTCTGGCACAGAAATAGGAGGCTGAATCGCCGTCCGTGAGGCTGTTGATGGTCAGTGTCACCGAGCTCTGGCCATTGTCCCTGGACACTCTGGCTCTGCCCTTCACTGATGGATTGTACCAGGTGCTGCCACCATCACTGTTGACGCTCGCGATGAATTCCAGAACATTCTCAGGTCTCTGACGCATCCAACCCATCCCGAATTGCCCGAAATCGAAGCCAGAGCCGCAGCAGCAGAAAACTGGGGAGCAAGTTCATACTTGGGGAAACGATGGCAGAGTTTGGAGAAAAAGCGTTGAGATTTGGGGCAAACAGCTGCGGTTTTGGGACATTTTGGGATGCAGTGATAGATTCGCCAGAGGCCTGGGCCGGCTCTGGAATATGTCGCGGGTATCGACAATGCGGGCTGGACCGGCTACGCACCACCGTTCAAGGGTCGGGTCACCATCTCGAGGGACAATGGCCAGAGCTCGGTGACACTGACCATCAACAGCCTCAGGGACGGCGATTCAGCCTCCTATTTCTGCGCCAACTGCCGTGGTGCTGCTGGTTACGGCGCTGAAATGACTGATTTTGGCCCCACCTGTAGGATCGAATTCTGCGGGATTTGGGTATGAGGATGGGACAGAGACGAGAGATCTCTACGGTTGGGTTTCAGAGCTTGGGAGTTTATTGTGAAGGAGCGTGGGTGTGAGAAACCTGCCAGAGCCGCGAGACGCAGCTCAAAGCCGGCCAGAGAGGCGAGAGAGGGAGAGAGAGAGGCAAAAAGAGAGAGCAAAAGAGAGCGATTTGCCGTTTAAGAGACAATAAATCATCCTCTGTGTCGAATATTCTAATTGTCATTAACAGATCTAGAACAAAGTGCAGACCCTACAGCATTTACATACAACCTGTAAGAATCATCGCATTGCCATATTTTGAATATTCCAATTCCCTTTAAACAATCTTGAACAAGCTGCAGACCCTACAGCATTTACACACAACCCATAAGAATCATCGCATTACCACACGGGGTTATATTTTAAATATTCTAATTCTCATTAACCAGTCTAGAACAAGCTCCAAACCCTACAGTATTTACACATAACCCGTAGGAATCATCGCATTACCATATTTTAAATATTCTACTTCTCATTAACCAATCTAGAACAAGCTACAAATCCTACAACATTTACACAAAACCTATAAGAATCATCGCATTACCACACGGGGTTATATTTTAAACCCTAAAAACTGCTTTTTGGAATCTCTGCCAGGCAGGCAGGGTCTGCTCTGACCCTCGGACCTGCCTGCAGGCAGAGGGGATTGTCCCATCAAGAAGGGGATTACTTTCAGTCGGCTGTACCATTGTTTTCTGGTTGTTCAGGAACTCAGAGCTTGTTTTCAGCATCTTTTGCCGGGAAATCATAAAGGCAATTATATTATAAGGCTTTCCTATTTCATCTTCCCCAACATCCGGCAGATCCAGAACATTCCAATCGTCCGAAATCGAACCCAGAGCCGCGGCAGCAGAAAACTGTGGAGAAAGTTCAGAGCCGGGGCAACGATGTCAGAGTTTGGAGGAAAATCTATGAGATTTGGGGCAAAAAGCTGTGGTTTTGGGACATTTTGGGATGCGGTGATGGCGACTGGGAGCAATACGAGCAGCAGCAGCCCAAGCAGCAACGGAGTAACAGGCAGTGGTGTCACATTTGGCGCAGAAATAGGAGGCTGAATCGCCATCCGTGAGGCTGTTGATGGTCAGTGTCACCGAGCTCTGGCCATTGTCCCTGGACAGGGTGGCTCTGCCCTTGACCAATGGCGAGTAGAAGGTGGTGCCAGTGCTGTTGGTCACTCCAAGGTATTCCAGGCTCTTCCCAGGCCTCTGTCTGATCCAAGTCATCCCAAATTGTCCAAAATCGAAGCCAGAGGCGCGGCAGACGAGGGTCACTGACCCCCCGGGTGGCCGGAGGTCACCGCCAGACTCCAGCAGGGTCACGGCTGCCCGGAGCCCTGCGGGAAAAAGTGGACATTGGGGTGAGGCGGCGGATCTGGGCGTGGCCTGGGGTGGGCGTGGCCATAGGGAGGGGGGAGGGACTGACCTGGGAGGGTGAGGAGGAGGAGGAGGATTGGTTGACCTCCGGCCACCCGGGTGGTCAGTGACCCTCGTCTGCCGCGGCTCTGGCTTCGATTTCGGACAATTCGGGATGGGTTGGGTCAGACAGAAACCCAGGAAGGTTCTGGAATGGGTCGCTGGGATCCATGGCGGTGGCCCTGGAACCTACTACTTGCCATCGTTCGAGGGCAGAGCCACCATCTCGAGGGACAATGGCCAGAGCTCGGTGACACTGACCATCAACAGCCTCACGGACGGCGATTCAGCCTCCTATTTCTGCGCCAAAAATGCTTATGCTGGTAGTTGGGGTGCTGCTGCTGCTTAAATTGTTCATCCTGGTGGTTATGGTGGTTCTAGCCCCTCCCCCATCGCTGTGTCCCCAGCTGTCCCCAAATCCCTGACTTTTCCCCCCAAACCTCAGCTCTGACCCAACCCTTGACCCTCACTCCCAAATCTGCCCTCTTTGCCCCAATGCTCTTCATTCACCCCAAACCCTACATTGCTTCCACCCCAAACCTCAACCATTCATCCAAACCTCAACTCTTCACCCCAAATCTCAGCTTTCTTCCCCAAACTTTGCCTCACAGTTCCAGATTTGGGCTCAATGGTCAACATTTCAGTGCTTGGAGGAGATTTGGTGACAGCAGAGTGGATTTGGGGTGGAAATGGTTGAGATTTGCGGTCAATGGTTGAGATTTGGGTCTGAAGGTGTGCAAGGTTGGGAGAAATGGTGAAGAGTTGGGTCAGGGGTTGGGGTTTGGGAGAAGAATGTGGGATTTGGGGACATTTGGGGACACAGCGATGGGGACGGGGCCAACACTACGAGCACCAACACTACTAGCACCAGCAGATTTGGTGCAGAAATAGGAGGCTGAATCGCCGTCCGTGAGGCTGTTGATGGTCAGTGTCACCGAGCTCTGGCCATTGTCCCTCGAGATGGTGACCCGACCCTTGAACGGTGGATTGTAGAAGGTGCTGCTGCCATCACTACTGATATCTGCGATGTATTCCAGGCCCTTCCCAGGTCTCTGCCTGGCCCAACCCATCCCAAATTGTCCGAAAGCAAAGCCAGAGCCGCGGCCGACGAGGGTCACTCACCCCCCGGGTGGCCGGAGGTCACCGCTGGACTCCAGCAGGGTCACGGCCACCCGGAGCCCTGCGGGAAAAAGTGGACATTGGGGTGAGGAAAGTTCAGCCATTGACACCAAATCTTCACTCTTGGCTGCAAATCTCCATTGTTGACCCAAAATCTTGTGTTTGCTCCAGTTTGGGATCATTGCACCTCCCCTTCCTCCTCCTCCTCCTCCTCACCCTCCCAGGTGAGTCCCTTCCCCCTCCCCATGGCCACGCCCACCCCAGGCCACGCCCAGATCCGCCACCTCACCCCATTATCCCAACCACTGCTGGAACATTTGGCGCAGAAATAGGAGGCTGAATCGTCCTCCCTGAGGCTGTTGATGGTCAGTGTCACCGAGCTCTGGCCATTGTCCCTCGAGATGGTGGCTCTGCCCTTCACCGATGACGCGTAATTGGTGCTGCTGCCAGTGTTGTGGATCCATGCGATGTATTCCAGAGCCTACCCAGGTCTCTGATGGACCCACATCATGGCGAATTGTCCAAAATCGAAGCTAGAGCTGCGGCAGACGAGGGTCACTGACCCCCCGGGTGGCCGGAGTTCAACCAATCCTCCTCCTCCTCACCCTCCCAGGTCAGTCCCTCCACACTCCCCATGGCCACGCCCACACCAGGCCACGCCCAGATCCGCCGCCTCACTCCAATGTCCACTTTTTCCCGCAGGGCTCCGGGCGGCCGTGACCCTGCTGGAGTCCAGCGGTGACCTCCGGCCACCCGGGGGTCAGTGACCCTCATCTGCCGCGCCTCTGGCTTCGATTTTGGGAGTTTTGGTGTGTATTGGATTCGCCAGAGACCTGGGCAGGGCCTGGAATGGATTGCTGGGATCTACATTGATGGCAGCGACACCTTCTATGGGCCATCGTTCAAGGGTCGGGTCACCATCTCGAGGGACAATGGCCAGAGCTCGGTGACACTGACCATCAACAGCCTCACGGACGACGATTCAGCCTCCTATTTCTGTGCCAAAGATGCTTATGGTTATGCTGATGGTGCTTATCGTATTCCTTACAGTGGCAACGTTGTTCCTCAGCTCCTCTCCCTTCTCCCAAGATGTCCCACAATCCCAACTTCTTCCCCCGAACCTCAACGTTTGTCCTCAACTCTTCACCATTTTCCCCTGAAATTCCACCATTGTTTCCTTAGCTTTTCATTCAAGGGATTCGGTGGAGGGCAGGGCTTTGGGGGGAGCAATCTGGGCTTTGGGGACATTTGGGGACATTTGGGGACATTCGGGGACATTTGGGGACATTTGGGGACACAGCGACAGTGACCCCGTGAGGAGCAGCTGAACCCCAACTGCCGCTGCCATTGACGTTCCTGGTGTAGGAATAGGATCCGGAATCCTCAGCGCTGAGGTTCCTGATGGTCAGTGTCACCCAGCTCTGGCCATTGTCCCTGGCCATCCCCAGCCTGCCCTGCAGCAGCACCGAGCCACCGGCCAGTGCCATCGTTGTGGATCCCCGATAGCCACTGCAGCCCCAGCCCAGCGCTCTGGCGGATCCAGAACATCCCGAATTGTCTGAAATTGAACCCAGAGGCGTGGCAGACGAGGGTCACTGCCCCCCAGGTGGCCGGAGGTCACCGCTGGACTCCAGCAGGGTCACGGCCGCCCGGAGCCCTGCGGGAAAAAGTGGACATTGGGGTGAGGCGGCGGATCTGGGAGTGGCCTGGGGTGGGCGTGGCCATGGGGAGTGGGGAGGGACTGACCTGGGAGGGTGTCTTAGTTTGAAAGACAGGTGTCTGCTAAGAGAGGTTGAACCCTCCTTTAGGATAGAGAATGTGATTTCCCCCTCCCTCCGAATTATTTTAATTTTTAAATCAAGGGCTTTCAGGCAAAGCTATGGGAAAGGAATAACAGTTCTTTACTAGTATCTATAACCAAGCAATAACAATAATAATAATAACCACAAATAGAACCAGAAACCAATGGCAGATGACTTTTTGAGGTGCCGAGCACTTTCCCGTGTGGTGTAATTACTGTTCCAAGCAGCAGGGGCGCTGTTGAGCTCCCGGCCGGGCAGGGCAGCTGCGATGACTGCCGAGCGGCTGCGGGTGGCGCTGTGGCGCAGGGTCAGGTCAGCCTCACACAGCTGGTGATGGAGGAAAAGGCTGAGAAGCAGCCAGGCAGGTCGGAGCAGCGAGCAGGGCGGCAGGGGGGCAAGGACTGGCTCTCCCTGGCTAGCCAGCGAGGTGACAGGGACTCCGCAGCCACAGCCGACACCGCGGTCTCGTGCGGCAGAGCGGGGGCGGGCGGCAGGGACAGCCGGACTCCCCGGCAGCTGCCGCGAGAAACGCAGCCGGGAGAACGTGCCCTGCAAATGGGAAAGAGGTTGGATCAAAGCTCACCCAGCCAGGAGGAGAAGACAGAGCACAGCTGGATCTCCTGCGGTCAGAGCCAGAAGCAAAGAGCAGCCTCTCCTCTCCTGTCCTGTCCTGTCCTGTCCTGTCCTGTCCTGTCCTCTCCTCTCCTCCTCTCCTCTCCTCTCCTCTCCTCTCCTCTCCTCTCCTCTCCTCTCCTCTCCTCTCCTCTCCTCTCCAGACCAGACCAGACCAGACCAGACCAGACAGCCAATCCCAAAATCGGCCGGCTCCTCCCTCCCCTGCCCCGCCCAGCACACCCTTTTGTCTCTCACGAAGGAGTTGATGGCTCTGATCACCCAGACGTTTCTTGCTCAGGAACAGGGATGGAGGAAAAATTCCAATGTCCCCGACCCCCGACATTGTCATTCAATTAAATCGATTTATTTCCTTTTATTCCTAAAAAAATAAATGCATAGGAATTGAAATAAAATGCATGTAAGTGGCTTTTTTTGGTTTATTTCATGTATTTTGCCCCCAATTTCCAATTTTCCCATTTTATCCCAATTATTTAATTCTGTTTAATTCCATTTTACTTAATTTTTTTTTAGTTATTATAAAAAACCCAAATTATTCCTAAGGCAAAAAAATCAAAGCAGCAAAGAAAATGGAGAAGAAAATCAAATTATTTGTTTCGTTGTTGAAACCAAAGTATTTATTAATAATTATTGGTAAATCTGATGAAATTTAATTAACTTTAATACACATTATAAATCATTGTTAAAATTAATAAAATTATCTGATAAAATATCGAAAGGACAAAATAAAAATATTCTCAACCAAAATAAAAACAGAAATCTAAAAGAAAATTAAAATTGTTAATAAATCAATCATAAACTTCAAATAGGCAAAAAGTTTAAAAATTATTAATTGAAGTAATTAATTAATATCAATTAAAAATTAAATAGAAACGAATAATAATCGAAATTTACAAAAATGGGAATAAAAAATCTGCAATTGGGAAATAATTAATTAATTTCCCCTAAAATCATCATAATGATTAAATCAGGGGTAAAACGCAATTAAAAATTGAAAATTAAATAAATTAGAGAAAACAAAATTAATACTAGGAGAGAAATAAACTTTCAGGGTCAAAAACTTAATGAAAATAAAATTATCAACTATGAATTAAAATAAATTAAATTATTCGAAGTTATAAAAGATTAAATTAATAAATATAATTTGAAATTTATGAAAAATAAGAATTGCCGGAGATCAATAATTTCATGAATTCAATAAAGTAATGAAACTAATGAGAATAAAACCATTTTAAAACGTATAAAATAATAAAAGTTAATTAATAACAATAAAAATTAATAAATATTGGCAGAAACTAAAAATATCTCAAAATTCAACAAAAATCAATAAGAATCAAATCAAACTCGAAAAATCCTGTAAATTCAAGAAAAACAGTGAATAACAAAAATAAAAATTATTAGTGGTAATAACATTAATAAGTATTGATAATAAAACAAACGCAGCAAATAAAAATTAAAATTAATGAAAACAATAAAATTAATGAAATAAAAATTATTAATGAAATAAAATTATTAAAATAAGTTTTAAGAGCAATACAATCAGTAAAATAAAATCAATAAAATACAATCAATAAAACAAAATAAACAAAATAAAATCCAATTAAATCAATAAAAAATGATATAAAAATTGGAAATTAACAGAAAATTAACCAAATTCAGACGAAACGAACCCAAATCCTTCCCCAGCCCCAGCTCAGGTTTTTCTCTCTCAGCCCCATCAGCTCCTCCCCATTTTGGGGCCAAAAACGCCCATTTTGGGGATTTCCCCAACCCCCGGAAAGTCCCAAAAAGGCCCAAAAAAGCCCCAAATTTGTTTAGCTTTTGGGGTTTCGGTGCAGCTGCAGCTCTCAGCAGCTGCTCGGCACTTCGTTAGGCTGGGGACGCTAATTAGGGTGGTTAAGTAGAGTTATTTCGTTAATTAGGGTTGGTAATTAGGGTTGAAATGTAATTTAGCCACCAAAAAAAAATAGTTTAATGTGGGTAGTTAATTTTATCAGGGCTAATAATTAAAATTTTAAAATAATTGGTTAATTTAAATAATTAAATTCAGGTTTAAAATAAAATTTTTTCCCCAATTTGTTAATTCGGGTAAATTAGTTCCATTATTGGGGCTAATAATTGGGAATATTTGGGTTAAAACTCAATTCAAAATTAAAAAAAACCCCTGTAATTAATATCAATAATTAATTTGGGGTTGATTTAGCGTCTTGTTGATCAAATCTCAACTTTTTGCCCCAAATTCGACAGGTTTTGCCCCAAATCTTGACCTGTGACCCAAATCTTGACTATTGTCCCCAAATCTCAAAAATTGACCCAAAATCTCAACAATTGACCCAAAAATTCCCGTTCGTGACACAAATATCACCTGTTGGCCTCAACGCTTCATTAGGTGAGCACCATTTAGGGGTAAAACTTTGAGATTTTGGGTCAAATGGTCAAAAATCCAGGGAAACATCAGGAGTTGGGGTAATGATGGTGAATTTTGGGGTGAAATGGTGAAGATTTGGGCTGATAGCCAAGATTTGGGGAAAGAATGTGCGGTTTGGGGACATTTGATGACCCATCGGGAGGTGACCCTGAAGGTCACCAGTGGTCACCCAGCAGCAGAGTGACCAAAGCCAACAACAGCAGCATCAGCATAACCACTATTGTAACATTTGGCGCAGAACTAGGAGGCTGAATCGCTGTCCGTGAGGCTGTTGATGGTCAGTGTCACCGAGCTCTGGCCATTGTCCCTCGAGATGGTGACTCGACCCTTGAACAATGGATTGTAGAAGGTGCTGCTGCCATCACTACTGATATCTGCGATGTATTCCAGGCCCTTCCCAGGTCTCTGCCTGGCCCAACCCATCCCAAATTGTCCGAAATCAAAGCCAGAGCCGCGGCAGATGAGGGTCACTGACCCCCGGGTGGCCGGAGGTCACCGCCGGACTCCAGCAGGGTCACGGCCGCCCGGAGCCCTGCGGGAAAAAGTGGACATTGGGGTGAGGAAAGTTCAGCCATTGACACCAAATCTTCACTCTTGGCTGCAAATCTCCATTGTTGACCCAAAATCTTGTGTTTGCTCCAGTCTAGGATCATTGCACCTCCCCTTCCTCCTCCTCCTCCTCCTCACCCTCCCAGGTCAGTCCCTCCCCCCTCCCCATGGCCACGCCCACACCAGGCCACGCCCAGATCTGCCGCCTCACCCCAATGTCCACTTTTTCCCGCAGGGCTCCGGGCGGCCGTGACCCTGCTGGAGTCCGGCGGTGACCTCCGGCCACCCGGGGTGTCAGTGACCCTCGTCTGCCACGCCTCTGGCTTCAATTTCGGACAATTCGGGATGATGTGGATCCGCCAGAGACCTGAGAAGACTCTGGAATTCATCGCAAGTCCCAACAAAGATGGCAGCACCTACTACAATCCATCGTTCAAGGGTCGGGTCACCATCTCAAGGGACAATGGCCAGAGCTCGGTGACACTGACCATCAACAGCCTCACGGACGGCGATTCAGCCTCCTATTTCTGCGCCAAATCTCCTGATACTTATAGTGGTGATGCTAGTTATGATGCCCCGCCCTCATCTCTGTGTCCCCAAATGTCCCCATATCCTTGTCTCTTCCCCCAAATCCCAACCATTGACCCCAAATCCCAACCACTTTCACCCCAAATCCACTCTGCTGTCACCAAATCTCCTCCAAGCACTGAAATGTTGACCACTGAGCCCAAATCTGGAACTGTGAGGCAAAGTTTGGGGAAGAAAGCTGAGATTTGGGGTGAAGAGTTGAGGTTTGGATGAATGGTTGAGGTTTGGGGTGGAACCAAGGTAGGGTTTGGGGTGAATGAAGAGCATTGGGGCAAAGAGGGCAGATTTGGGAGTGAGGGTCAAGGGTTGGGTCAGGGCTGAGGTTTGGGGGGAAAAGTCAGGGATTTGGGGACAGCTGGGGACACAGAGATGGGGATGCAGCAAAAACCCAAGCAAAATCATAGTCACCATAAGTATTGTAAGCTTTGGTGCAGAAATAGGAGGCTGAATCGCCGTCCGTGAGGCTGTTGATGGTCAGTGTCACCGAGCTCTGGCCATTGTCCCTTGAGATGGTGACTCGACCCCTGAAGGATGGCGCGTAGTAGGTGCTGCCACCATTGCTGATACTCGCGATGTATTCCAGTCCCTGCCCAGGTCTCTGTCTGACCCAACCCATACCGAATTGTCTGAAATCAAAGCCAGAGCCGCGGCAGACGAGGGTCACTGACCCCCCGAGTGGCCGGAGGTCACCGCCGGACTCCAGCAGGGTCACGGCTGCCCGGAGCCCTGCGGGAAAAAGTGGACACTGGGGTGAGGCGGCGGATCTGGGCGTGGCCTGGGGTGGGCGTGGCCATGGGGAGAGGGGACGGACTGACCTGGGAGGGTGAGGAGGAGGAAGAGGAGGAGGATTGGTTGACCTCCGGCCACCTGGGGGGTCAGTGACCCTCATCTGCCGCGCCTCTGGCTTTGATTTCGGCAGTGCCAACATGGTCTGGATGCGCCAGAGACCTGGGCAGGCTCTGGAATTTGTGGCAGAGATCACCAGCAGTGGTGGCTCCACCTGGTACTCATCATTCAAGGGCAGAGGCACCATCTCGAGGGACAATGGCCAGAGCTCGGTGACACTGACCATCAACGGCCTCACGGACGGCGATTCAGCCTCCTATTTCAGTTCAAAACATTTCAATAGTGGTTATGCTAATGCTTATGATGTTCACTGTGGTCACTCTGCTGGTGGGTAACCACTGGTGACCATCAGGCTGACCCCCAATGTGTCATCAAATGTCCCCAAACAGCACATTCTTTCCCCAAGTCTGCAGCATTGACCCAAATCTCCACCATTTCCCCCCAAATTCTTCCACTGTTTCCCCAACTCTCAACATTCTGCCCATCCCCCACCCTTCAGGGCTCCTCCAGAGTTCAAATTTGGGGTGAAACTCTGAGCTTTGGGGACAAACCATTCCCAGTTTGGTTAAATGGAGAAAACAGCAAAGTGGAGAGTTAGGCAGAGATGGTTGAGTTTGGGGGAAAATGTGAGATTTGAGAGACAACGTTGGGCTCAGGGGAAAAATGATCAGGGCAGATTTGGGACTGATGGTCAAGGGTGAGGTTTGGGTGAAAACTCAGGGATTTGGGGACAGATGGGGACACTGAAATGGGGGCGGGGCCAAAACAACCAGAAACAGCACCATCTCCACCAGTACCAGCAGATTTGGCACAGAAATAGGAGTCTGAATCGCCGTCCGTGAGGCTGTTGATGGTCAGTGTCACCGAGCTCTGGCCATTGTCCCTCGAGATGGTGACTCTGCCCTTGAACAATGGATTGTACCAGGTGCTGCTGCCATCTTTGTTGATCCCAGCGAGCCATTCCAGAACATTCCCAGGTCTCTGGCACATCCAGAACATTCCGAATTGTCTGAAATCGAAGCCAGAGCTGCGGGTGAAAATTGTGGAGAAAGTTCAGAGTTGGGGCAACCATGGAAAAGTTAGTGGGAAAATGGTTGAGATTTGGGGCAAAAAGCTTTGGTTTAGGGACATTTTGGGATGCAGTGATGGCGACAGGGAGCAACACGAGCAGCATGCGGATAGTAAACAGCAGACCAACCAGTAGCAGCAGCATAGCAACCACTGGAGTCACATTTGGCACAGAAATAGGAACCGGAATCGTCCTCCCTGAGGCTGTTGATGGTCAGTGTCACCGAGCTCTGGCCATTGTCCCTCGAGATGGTGGCTCTGCCCTTGACTGATGGCAAGTAGAAGGTTCTTCCACCATCATTGGTGATCTGTGCGATGTATTCCAGTCCCTGCCCAGGTCTCTGGCGAATCCAATACATGTCGAAACTCCCGAAGTTGAAGCCAGAGGCGCGGCAGACGAGGGTCACTGACCCCCCGGGTGGCCGGAGGTCACCGCCGGACTCCAGCAGGGTCACAGCCACCCGGAGCCCTGCGGGAAAAAGTGGACATTGGGGTGAGGTGGCAGATCTGGGCGTGGCCTGGTGTGGGCGTGGCCATGGGGAGGGGGGAGGGACTGACCTGGGAGGGTGAGGAGGAGGAGGAGGAGGAAGGGGAGGTGCAATGATCCCAAACTGGAGCAAACACAAGATTTTGGGTCAACAATGGAGATTTGCAGCCAAGAGTGAAGATTTGGGGTCAATGGCTGATCTCTCCTCACCCCAATGTCCACTTTTTCCTGCAGGGCTCCGGGCGGCCGTGACCCTGCTGGAGTCCGGCGGTGACCTCCGGCCACCCGGGGGTCAGTGACCCTCGTCTGCCGCGCCTCTGGCTTCGATTTTGGAAAATTCAACATGTATTGGATTCGCCAGAAACCTGGGAATTCTCTGGAACTCGTTGCATTCATCTCGAGCAGTGGTGGCAGCACTAAGTATGATCCATCGGTGAAGGGCAGAGCCACCATCTCGAGGGACAATGGCCAGAGCTCGGTGACACTGACCATCAACAGCCTCACGGACGGCGATTCAGCCTCCTATTTCTGCGGGAAATCATTCACTGGTCTGACAGTTGGTGGGGAGCTGGTGGATATTTTGGTGCTTGCCATGGTTCCGGCCATACCCCCATCTTGGTGTCCCCAGATGTCCCCAAACTCCAGGTACTTCCCCCAGTTCTCAACCCTTGACCCCAATCTTGAGCACTGGCCTCATCTGTCCAGTGCTGACCCCAAATTTTGACCCTCAGAGTAAAACTTTTAACAGCAAATTACAGATTTGGGGCCAAATGCTGAGGTTTGGGGGTCAGAGCAGGGCAAGGGTTGGAGAAATGGCCAGAGCTGGGTGAGGGGTGAGGTTTGGGGCAAAGATTGGAAATTTGGGGTAGCCTGGGGTTTGGGACACAATTAGCACCAGCATGAGCAGCAGCATAGCCGCTGTCCCGTTTGGCGCAGAAATAGGAGGCTGAATCGCTGTCCGTGAGGCTGTTGATGGTCAGTGTCACCGAGCTCTGGCCATTGTCCCTCGAGATGGTGACCCGACCCTTGGACGATGGAGCATAGCCAGTGCTGCTGCCATCTTTGTTGATCCCAGCGAGCCATTCCAGAACATTCCCAGGTCTCTGGCATATCCAGAACATTCCAAATTGTCTGAAATGGCATCCAGAGCTTTCGCAGAGCAGAGTCAATGACCCCCAGGTGGCCAGAAGTCATCCCATTCTCCTCCTCCTCACCCTCCCAGGTCAGTCCCTCCCCCCTCCCCATGGCCACACCCACCCCAGGCCACGCCCAGATCCGCTGCCTCACCCCAATGTCCACTTTTTCCCGCAGGGCCTCCGGGCAGCCGTGACCCTGCTGGAGTCCAGCAGTGACCTCCGGCCACCCGGGGGGTCAGTGACCCTCGTCTGCCGCGCCTCTGGCTTCGATTTTGGGAGTTCCCGCATGTCCTGGATCCGCCAGAGACCTGGGCAGGGCCTGGAACTGATTGCAGAGATCAGCAGTGGTGGCGGCAGCACCTACTACGCGTCATCGGTGAAGGGCAGAGCCACCATCTCGAAGGACAATGGCCAGAGCTCGGTGACACTGACCATCAACAGCCTCACGGACGGCGATTCAGCCTCCTATTTCTGCGCCAAAAAGAATAATGATTATGTTAATGTTGCTGCGAACAGTGTTGGCCACGCCCCCATCTCTGTGTCCTTAAACATCCCCAAACCCAAACCCCAAACTCTTCCCCAAAGCCACCCTGGCCCAGCCGCTGTCCCTCTGTCCCCAGTCTGGGCTCTGGCCAGCCCTGGCTGTGTCCATCTGTCCGGGGCAGGTCTGCAGATGGAACGGAGCTGGAAGGTTCTGGAAGCCCAGCAGGGCTGGGGGAGCTGGTGGAGCTCAGCCTGGAGGAAAGGAGGATCAGGGAGGACTTTGGGCTCTGCAGAGCTGCAGGTGATCCAGGGCGGCCTGGAGGTGACACTGAGGGCTCAGGGCTGGGGACAAGGTGGGCACAAGGCCAGGCTGGGCCGGAGGAGCTCCAAGGGCTATTCAAGCCTGGAGGATTATGGGATTGAGGGATTGGGGACACTTGGGCCAGAGGTGATGCTTTGTCCAGAGCCCAGATTTGGGGTCAATGGCTGAACTCTCCTCACCCCAATGTCCACTTTTCCCGCAGGGTTCCGAGCAGCTGTGACCCTGCTGGAGTCCGGCGGTGACCTCCGGCCACCCGGGGGGTCAGTGACCCTCGTCTGCCGTGCCTCTGGGTTTGATTTTGGACAATTCGGGATGGGTTGGGCCAGGCAGAGACCAGGGAAAGGCCTGGAATACATCGCTGGGATCAGCAAAGATGGCAGCTACACCTTCTACGCGCCATCGTTCAAGGGTCAGGTCACCATCTCGAGGGACAATGGCCAGAGCTCGGTGACACTGACCATCAACAGCCTCATGGACGGCGATTCAGCCTCCTATTTCTGCACCAAAGACCCTGGTGCTGGTGGTTGGGTTGCTGGTGCTGCTTATATTGTTCCTCCTGGTAGTTATGGTGGTTCTAGCCCCTCACCCATTGCTTTGTCCCCAAATGTCCCCAAATGTCCCCAAATCCCTGATTTTTCCCCCAAAACTCGCCTCTGACCCAACCCTTGACCCTCACTCCCAAATCTGCCCTCTTTGCCCCAATGCTCTTCATTCACCCCAAACCCTACCTTGGTTCCACCCCAAACCTCAACCATTCATCCAAACCTCAACTCTTCACCCCAAATCTCAGCTTTCTTCCCCAAACTTTGCCTCACAGTTCCAGATTTGGGCTCAGTGGTCAACATTTCAGTGCTTGGAGGAGATTTGGTGAGAGCAGAGTGGATTTGGGGTGAAGGTGGTTGAGATTTGGTGTCAATGGTTGGGATTTGGGGTCAGTGGTTGGGATTTGGGGTCAATGGTTGGGATTTGGGGTCAATGGTTGAGATTTGGGGTCAATGGTTGGGATTTGGGGTCAGTGGTTGAGATTTGGGGTCAATGGTTGAGATTTGGGTCTGAAACTGTGCAAGGTTGGGAGAAATGGTGAAGAGTTGGGTCAGGGGTTGGGGTTTGGGGGAAGAATGTGGGATTTGGGGACATTTGGGGACACAGAGATGGGGGCGGGGCCAACATCATAAGCATCAGGATAAGCCGCATAAGCGTTATCTTTTTTGGCGCAGAAATAGGAGGCTGAATCGCCGTCCGTGAGGCTGTTGATGGTCAGTGCCACTGAGCTCTGGCCATTGTCCCTTGAGATGGTGGCTCTGCCCTTCACCAATGGATCGTACCAGGTGCTGCTGCCATCTTTGCCGATACTCGCAATGAATTCCAGAGTATTCCCAGGTCTCTGACGATACCAACCCATCCCAAATTGCCCAAAATCAAAGCCAGAGGCGTGGCAGACGAGGGTCACTGACCCCCCAGGAGGCCGGAGGTCACCGCCGGACTCCAGCAGGGTCACAGCCACCCGGAGCCCTGCGGGAAAAAGTGGACATTGGGGTGAGGTGGCAGATCTGGGCGTGGCCTGGTGTGGGCGTGGCCATGGGGAGGGGGGAGGGACTGACCTGGGAGGGTGAGGAGGAGGAAGAGGAGGAGGATGGGATGACCTCCGGCCACCCGGGGGGTCAGTGACCCTCATCTGCCGCGCCTCTGGCTTCGATTTCGGCAGTGCCAACATGGCCTGGATGCGCCAGAGACCTGGGCAGGCTCTGGAATTTGTGGCAGAGATCACCAGCAGTGGTGGCTCCACCTGGTACTCCTCACCGTTCAAGGGCAGAGCCACCATCTCGAGGGACAATGGCCAGAGCTCGGTGACACTGACCATCAACAGCCTCAGGGAGGACGATTCAGCCTCCTATTTCTGCGCCAAATGTGACACCACTGGTTGCTATTATGCTGCTGCAGCTCGTGTTGCTCCCTGTCGCCATCACTGCATCCCAAAATGTCCCAAAAGAAAAGCTTTTTGCCCCAAATCTCAGCGATTTTTCCACTAATTTTGCCATCGTTGTCCCAACTCTGAACTTTCTCCACAATTTTCACCTGCATCTCCTGCTTTGATTTCAGACAATTCGGAATGTTCTGGATGCGCCAGAGACCTGGGAATGTTCTGGAATTGGTCGCTGGGATCCACAAAGATGGCAGCAGCACCTGGTACAATCCATCGGTCAAGGGTCGGGTCACCATCTCGAGGGACAATGGCCAGAGCTCGGTGACACTGACCATCAACAGCCTCACGGACGGCGATTCAGCCTCCTATTTCTGCACCAAAGAAAACAATGGTGATTCTGCTGCTCATGCTGGTGTTAATACTGTCCCAAGACCCAGGTGACCCGAAATTTCTCCCAACCTTGGACATCTTCATCTGCAAATCTCAACCATTGACCCAAATCCTCACTTTTACCAAAAGGTTTTGGAGAACAAAGTTGAGATTTGGATCCAATTCAGGTTTTGGGCAAAAAGAGTGAGATTAGGTGTCACTGAAGGGTTGGGAGAAATGGTCAAGGGTTGGGTGAAGGGTTGGGATTTGGGGGAAGAGTCTTGGATTTGGGGACATTTGGGGACACAGCGAGGGTGGCAGCGTCATAACCACGACCACCACTCCAACCAGCAGCAGCTCTGGCGCAGAAATAGGAGGCTGAATCGCCGTCCGTGAGGCTGTTGATGGTCAGTGTCACCGAGCTCTGGCCATTGTCCCTGGACACTCTGGCTCTGCCCTTCACTGATGGATTGTACCAGGTGCTGCCACCATCACTGCTGACGCTCGCGATGAATTCCAGAACATTCTCAGGTCTCTGACGCATCCAACCCATCCCGAATTGCCCGAAATCGAAGCCAGAGCCGCAGCAGCAGAAAACTGGGGAGCAAGTTCATACTTGGGGAAACGATGGCAGAGTTTGGAGAAAAAGCGTTGAGATTTGGGGCAAACAGCTGCGGTTTTGGGACATTTTGGGATGCAGTGATGGATTCGCCAGAGGCCTGGGCAGGCCCTGGAATATGTCACAGGTATTGACAACAATGCTGGCTGGACCGGCTACGCGCCACCGTTCAAGGGCAGAGTCACCATCTCGAGGGACAATGGCCAGAGCTCGGTGACACTGACCATCAACAGCCTCAGGGAGGACGATTCAGCCTCCTATTTCTGCGCCAAAGGTTCCAGCAGTGGTTGGGATAATGCTGCTGCTGCTCGTGTTGCTCCCAGTCGCCATCACCGCATCCCAGAATGTCCCAAAACCACAGCTTTTTGCCCCAAATCTCATAGATTTTCCTCCAAACTCTGACATCGTTGCCCCGGCTCTGAACTTTCTCCACAGTTTTCTGCTGCCGCGGCTCTGGGTTTGATTTCGGACGATTGGAATGTTCTGGATCTGCCGGATGTTGGGGAAGATGAAATAGGAAAGCCTTATAATATAATTGCCTTTATGATTTCCCGGCAAAAGATGCTGAAAACAAGCTCTGAGTTCCTGAACAACCAGAAAACAATGGTACAGCCGACTGAAAGTAATCCCCTTCTTGATGGGACAATCCCCTCTGCCTGCAGGCAGGTCCGAGGGTCAGAGCAGACCCTGCCTGCCTGGCAGAGATTCCAAAAAGCAGTTTTTAGGGTTTAAAATATAACCCCGTGTGGTAATGCGATGATTCTTATAGGTTATGTGTAAATGTTGTAGGATTTGTAGCTTGTTCTAGATTGGTTAATGAGAATTAGAATATTTAAAATATGGTAATGCGATGATTCCTACGGGTTATGTGTAAATGCTGTAGGGTCTGTAGCTTGTTCTAGACTGGTTAATGAGAATCAGAATATTTAAAATATAACCCCGTGTGGTAATGCGATGATTCTTATAGGTTATGTGTAAATGTTGTAGGATTTGTAGCTTGTTCTAGATTGGTTAATGAGAATTAGAATATTTAAAATATGGTAATGCGATGATTCCTACGGGTTATGTGTAAATACTGTAGGGTTTGGAGCTTGTTCTAGACTGGTTAATGAGAATTAGAATATTTAAAATATAACCCCGTGTGGTAATGCGATGATTCTTATAGGTTGTGTGTAAATGCTGTAGGGTCTGTAGCTTGTTCTAGATTGGTTAATGAGAATTAGAATATTTAAAATATGGTAATGCGATGATTCCTACGGGTTATGTGTAAATACTGTAGGGTTTGGAGCTTGTTCTAGACTGGTTAATGAGAATCAGAATATTTAAAATATAACCCCGTGTGGTAATGCGATGATTCTTATAGGTTGTGTGTAAATGCTGTAGGGTCTGTAGCTTGTTCTAGACTGGTTAATGAGAATTAGAATATTTAAAATATAACCCCGTGTGGTAATGCGATGATTCTTATGGGTTGTGTGTAAATGCTGTAGGGTCTGCAGCTTGTTCAAGATTGGTTTAAGGGAATTGGAATATTCAAAATATGGCAATGCGATGATTCTTACAGGTTGTATGTAAATGCTGTAGGGTCTGCAGCTTGTTCTAGATCTGTTAATGACAATTAGAATATTCGACACAGGAGGATGATTTATTGTCTCTTAAACGGCAAATCGCTCTCTTTTGCTCTCTCTTTTTGCCTCTCTCTCTCTCCCTCTCTCGCCTCTCTGGCCGGCTTTGAGCTGCGTCTCGCGGCTCTGGCAGGTTTCTCACACCCACGCTCCTTCACAATAAACTCCCAAGCTCTGAAACCCAACCGTAGAGATCTCTCGTCTCTGTCCCATCCTCATAACCAAATCCCGCGGAATTCGACACTACAGGTGGGGCCAAAATCAGTAATTTCAGCGCCGTAACCAGCAGCACCACGGCAGTTGGCGCAGAAATAGGAGGCTGAATCGCCGTCCGTGAGGCTGTTGATGGTCAGTGTCACCGAGCTCTGGCCATTGTCCCTCGAGATGGTGGCTCTGCCCTTCACCGATGACGCGTAGTAGGTGCTGCTGCCACCACTGCTGATCTCTGCAATCAGTTCCAGGCCCTGCCCAGGTCTCTGGTGGATCCAGGACATGCGGGAACTCCCAAAATCAAAGCCAGAGGCGCGGCAGACGAGGGTCACTGACCCCCCGGGTGGCCGGAGGTCACTGCCGGACTCCAGCAGGGTCACGGCCGCCCGGAGCCCTGCGGGAAAAAGTGGACATTGGGGTGAGGCAGCGGATCTGGGCGTGGCCTGGGGTGGGTGTGGCCATGGGGAGTGGGAAGGACTTACCTGGGAGGGTGAGGAGGAGGAGGATGGGGTGACCTCTGGCCACCTGGGGGTCATTGACTCTGCTCTGCCAAAGCTCTGGCTGCCATTTCAGACAATTTGGAATGTTCTGGATATGCCAGAGACCTGGGAATGTTCTGGAATGGCTCGCTGGGATCAACAAAGATGGCAGCAGCATTGTCTATGCTCCATCGTTCAAGGGCAGAGTCACCATCTCGAAGGACAATGGCCAGAGCTCGGTGACACTGACCATCAACAGCCTCACGGACAGCGATTCAGCCTCCTATTTCTGCGCCAAACGGGACAGCGGCTATGCTGCTGCTCATGCTGGTGCTAATTGTGTCCCAAACCCCAGGTTACCCCAAATTTCCAATCTTTGCCCCAAACCTCACCCCTCACCCAGCTCTGGCCATTTCTCCAACCCTTGCTCTTCTCTGACCACAAACCTCAGCATTTGGCCCCAAATCTGTAATTTGCTGTTAAAAGTTTTACTCTGAGGGTCAAAATTTGGGGTCAGCACTGGACAGATGAGGCCAGTGGTCAAGACTGGGGTCAAGGGTTGAGAACTGGGGGAAGTACCTGGAGTTTGGGAACATCTGGGGACACCAAGATGGGGGTATGGCCGGATCCATGGCAAGCACCAAAATATCCACCAGCTCCCCACCAACCGTCAGACCCAGGGAATGATTTCCCGCAGATATAGGAGGCTGAATCGCCGTCCGTGAGGCTGTTGATGGTCAGTGTCACCGAGCTCTGGCCATTGTCCCTCGAGATGGTGGCTCTGCCCTTCACCGATGGATCGTACTTAGTGCTGCCAGCACTGCTCGAGATGAATGCAACGAGTTCCAGAGAATTCCCAGGTTTCTGGCGAATCCAATACATGTTGAATTTTCCAAAATCGAAGCCAGAGGCGCGGCAGACGAGGGTCACTGACCCCCGGGTAGCCGGAGGTCACCGCCGGACTCCAGCAGGGTCATGGCCGCCCGGAGCCCTGCGGGAAAAAGTGGACATTGGGGTGAGGAAAGTTCAGCCATTGACACCAAATCTTCACTATTGGCTGCAAATCTCCATTGTTGACCCAAAATCTTGTGTTTGCTCCAGTTTGGGATCATTGCACCTCCCCTTCCTCCTCCTCCTCCTCCTCACCCTCCCAGGTCAGTCCCTCCACCCTCCCCATGGCCACGCCCACCCCAGGCCATGCCCAGATCCGCTGCCTCACCCCAATGTCCACTTTTTCCCACAGGGCTCCGGGCGGCCGTGACCCTGCTGGAGTCCGGCGGTGACCTCCGGCCACCCGGGGGTCAGTGACCCTCGTCTGCCGTGCCTCTGGCTTCAACTTTGGGAGTTTCGACATGTATTGGATTCGCCAGAGACCTGGGCAGGGACTGGAATACATCGCACAGATCACCAACGATGGTGGAAGAACCTTCTACTTGCCATCAGTCAAGGGCAGAGCCACCATCTCGAGGGACAATGGCCAGAGCTCGGTGACACTGACCATCAACTGCCTCAGGGAGGACGATTCCGGTTCCTATTTCTGTGCCAAATGTGACTCCAGTGGTTGCTATGCTGCTGCTGCTACTGGTTGGTCTGCTGTTTACTATCCGCATGCTGCTCGTGTTGCTCCCTGTCGCCATCACTGCATCCCAAAATGTCCCTAAACCAAATCTTTTTGCCCCAAATCTCAACCATTTTCCCACTAACTTTTCCATGGTTGCCCCAACTCTGAACTTTCTCCACAATTTTCACCCACAGCTCTGGCTTCGATTTCAGTCAATTTGGAATGTTCTGGATGCGCCGGAGACCTGGGAATGTTCTGGAATGGCTCGCCGGGATCAACAAAGGTGGCAGCAGCACCTGGTACAATCCATCGTTCAAGTGCAGAGTCACCATCTCGAGGGACAATGGCCAGAGCTCGGTGACACTGACCATCAACAGCCTCACGAAAGGCGATTCAGCCTCCTATTTCTGCGCCAAACGTGGTGCTGCTGGTTATGGTGCTGAAAATATTGATTTTGGCCTCGCCCCCATCCTGTGTCCCCAGCTGTCCCCAAACCTCAAAGGTCACACTGCCCTCCCATTGTCCCTCTGTCCCCACCCTGCTCTGGCCCCAGGACTGGTCAGTCTCTCGTGGCTGCCCACGGCCAGCGGTTCGAGTCCCCCTGGGGTCATTGACCCTGAGTGGACCCCGAGCTGGGGGCGGGGCTGGCTGGAGGGGGAGGGGCTCTGCAGGGGCAGCTGGACACACCTGAGCCAGGACTGCGAATTGGGGCAAAACTGGCAGAGTTTGGGCAAAGATTGAGATTTGGGGCTGAAGTGTTCAAGGGTTTGGGGTCAGTGAGCAGCATTGGGGCAAAGAGGGCAGATTTGGGACTGAGGGTCAAGGGTTGGATCAGGGCTGAGGTTTGGGGAAAAGTCAGGGATTTGGGGACATTTGGGGTCAAAGTGATATGGGAGGGGCTAGAACCACCATAACCACCATTATGACCAATATATGCAGCAACATTCCAACTAGTGCCAGAATTTTTGGCGCAGAAATAGGAGGCTGAATCGCCGTCCGTGAGGCTGTTGATGGTCAGTGTCACCGAGCTCTGGCCATTGTCCCTCGAGATGGTGGCTCTGCCCTTCACCGATTGCCCATAGCCGGTGCTGCCATCTTTGTGGATCCCAGCTACCCATTCCAGAACATTCCCAGGTCTCTGGCAATACCAACCCATCCCGAATTGTCCGAAATTGAAGCCAGAGGCGTGGCAGACGAGGGTCACTGACCCCCGGGTGGCCGGAGGTCACCGCCGGACTCCAGCAGGGTCACGGCCGCCCGGAGCCCTGCGGGAAAAAGTGGACATTGGGGTGAGGCGGCTGATCTGGGAGTGGCCAGGGGTGAGCTTGGCCATGGGGAGGGGGGGGAGGGACTCATCTGGGAGGGTGTCTTAGTTTGAAAGACAGGTGTCTGCTAAGAGAGTTTGAACCCTCCTTTAGGATAGAGAATGTGATTTCCCCCTCCCTCCGAATTATTTTAATTTTTAAATCAAGGGCTTTCAGGCAACGGTATGGGAAAGGAATAACAGTTCTTTACTAGTATCTATAACCAAGCAATAACAATAATAATAATAACCACAAATAGAACCAGAAACCAATGGCTGATGACTTTTTGAGGTGCCGAGCACTTTCCCGTGTGGTGTAATCACGGTCGCAAGCAGCAGGGGCGCTGTTGAGCTCCCAGCCGGGCAGGGCAGGTGCGATGACTGCCGAGCGGCTGCGGGTGGCGCTGTGGCGCAGGGTCAGGTCAGCCTCACACAGCTGGTGATGGAGGAAAAGGCTGAGAAGCAGCCAGGCAGGTCGGAGCGGCGAGCAGGGCGGCAGGGGGGCAAGGACTGGCTCTCCCCGGCTAGCCAGCGAGGTGACAGGGACTCCGCAGTCACAGCCGACGCCGCGGTCTCGTGCGGCAGAGCGGGGCGGGCGGCAGGGACAGCCGGACTCCCCGGCAGCTGCCGCGAGAAACGCAGCCGGGAGAACGTGCACTGCAAATGGGAAAGAGGTTGGATCAAAGCTCACCCAGCCAGGAGGAGAAGACAGAGCACAGCTGGATCTCCTGCGGTCAGAGCCAGAAGCAAAGAGCAGCCTCTCCTCTCCTCTCCTCTCCTCTCTCCTCTCCTCTCCTCTCCTCTCCTCTCCTCTCCTCTCCTCTCCTCTCCTCTCCTCTCCTCTCCTCTCCTCTCCTCTCCTCTCTCTCTCTCCTCTCCTCTCCTCTCCTCTCCTCTCCTCTCCTCTCCCTCTCCTCTCCTCTCCTCTCCTCTCCTCTCCTCTCCTCTCTCCTCTCCTCTCCTCTCCTCTCCTCTCCTCTCCTCTCCTCTCTCCTCTCCTCTCCTCTCCTCTCCTCTCCTCTCCTCTCCTCTCCTCTCCTCTCCTCTCCTCTCCTCTCCTCTCCTCTCCCTCTCCTCTCCTCTCCTCTCCTCTCCTCTCCTCTCCTCTCCTCTCCTCTCCTCTCCTCTCCTCTCCTCGTCTCCAGACCAGACAGCCAATCCCAAAATCGGCCGGCTCCTCCCTCCCCTGCCCCGCCCAGCACACCCTTTTGTCTCTCACGAAGGAGTTGATGGCTCTGATCACCCAGACGTTTCTTGCTCAGGAACAGGGATGGAGGAAAAATTCCAATGTCCCCAACCCCCGACATTGTCATTCAATTAAATCGATTTATTTCCTTTTATTCCTAAAAAAATAAATGCATAGGTATTGAAATAAAATGCATATAAGTGGCTTTTTTTGGTTTATTTCATGTATTTTCCCCCCAAAATTTCCGATTTTCCCATTTTATCCCAATTATTTAATTCTGTTTAATTCCATTTTACTTAATTTTTTTTTATTTATTATAAAAAACCCAAATTATTCCGAAGGCAAAAAAATCAAAGCAGCAAAGAAAATGGAGAAGAAAATCAAATTATTTGTTTCGTTGTTGAAACCAAAGTATTTATTAATAATTATTGAAGTTTGATGAAATTTAAATAACTTTAATACACATTATAAATCATTGTTAAAATTAATAAAATAATCTGATAAAATATCGAAACGACAAAATAAAAATATTCCAAACCAAAATAAAAACAGAAATCTAAAAAAAAAATCATTTATAAATCATTAATGAATGCCAAAGAAGCAAAAAGTTTAAAAATTATTAATGGAAGTAATTAATTAATACCAATTAAAAAGTTAAGTACAAATAATAATAGTAGATATTTACAAAAATGGGAATTAAAAAATTCCACAATTGGAAAATAATTAATTAAATTCCCCTAAAATCATCATAATGATTAAATCGGGGATAAAACGCAATTAAAAATAGAAAAATTAATTAGAGAAAACAAAATTAATACTAGGAGAGAAATAAACTTTCAGGGTCAAAAACTTAATGAAAATAAAATTATCAACTATGAATTAAAATAAATTATTCGAAGTCATAAAAGAGTAAATTAAAAAATATAATTTGAAATTAATGAAAAATAAGAATCACCGGAGATCAATAGTTCCATAAATTGAATTAAAACAATGAAATAAATGAGAATAAAATTATTTAAAAACATATAAAATATTAAAAGTTAATTAATAACAATAAAAAGTAATAAATATCGGCAGATATTAACAAAATCTCAAAATTCAACAAAAATTAATAAAAATCAAATCAAACTCATAAAATCGTGAAAATTCAAGAAAAGCAGTAAATAAGAAAATTAAAAATTAATATTTGTTAATTACATTAATAAGTATTGATAATAAAACAAATGCAGCAAATAAAAATTAAAATGAATGAAAACAATAAAATGAAGGAAATAAAAATTATTAATGAAATTAAATTATAAAATAAGTTTTAAGAGCAATAAAATCAGTAAAATAAAATCAATAAAATACAATCAATAAAACAAAATAAATAAAATCCAATTAAAGTAATAAAAAATGATATAAAAATCTGAAATTAGCAGAAAATTAACCAAATTCAGATGAAACGAACCCAAATCCTTCCCCAGCCCCAGCTCAGGTTTTTCTCTCTCAGCCCCATCAGCTCCTCCCCATTTTGGGGCCAAAAACGCCCATTTTGGGGATTTCCCCAACCCCCCCGGAAAGTCCCAAAAAGGCCCAAAAAAGCCCCAAATTTGTTTCGCTTTTGGGGTTTCGGTGCAGCTGCAGCTCTCGGCAGCTGCTCGGCGCTTCGTTAGGCTGGGGACGCTAATTAGGGTGGTTAAAGTAGAGATATTTCGTTAATTAGGGTTGGTAATTAGGGTTGAAATGTAATTTAGCCACCAAAAAAAAATAGTTTAATGTGGGTAGTTAATTTTATCAGGGCTAATAATTAAAATTTTAAAATAATTGGTTAATTTAAATAATTAAATTCAGGTTTAAAATAAAATTTTTTCCCCAATTTGTTAATTCGGGTAAATTAGTTCCATTATTGGGGCTAATAATTGGGAATATTTGGGTTAAAACTCAATTCAAAATTAAAAAAAACCCCTGTAATTAATATCAATAATTAATTTGGGGTTGATTTAGCGTCTTGTTGATCAAATCTCAACTTTTTGCCCCAAATTCAATAGGTTTTGCCCCAAATCTTGACCTTAGATCCAAATCTTGACTATTGTCCCCAAATCTCAAAAATTGACCCAAAATCTCAACAATTGACCCAAAAATTCCCGTTCGTGACACAAATATCACCTGTTGGCCTCAACGCTTCATTAGGTGAGCACCATTTTGGGGTAAAACTTTGAGATTTTGGGTCAAATGGTCAAAAATCCAGGGAAACGTCAGGAGTTGGGGTAATGATGGTGAATTTTGGGGTGAAATGGTGAAGATTTGGGCTGATGGCCAAGATTTGGGGAAAGAATGTGCGGTTTGGGGACATTTGATGACCCATCGGGAGGTGACCCTGAAGGTCACCAGTGGTCACCCAGCAGCAGAGTGACCAAAGCCAACAACAGCAGCATCAGCATAACCACTATTGTAACATTTGGCGCAGAAATAGGAGGCTGAATCGCCGTCCGTGAGGCTGCTGATGGTCAGTGTCACCGAGCTCTGGCCATTGTCCCTCGAGATGGTGACCCGACCCTTGAACGGTGGATTGTAGAAGGTGCTGCTGCCATCACTACTGATATCTGCGATGTATTCCAGGCCCTTCCCAGGTCTCTGCCTGGCCCAACCCATCCCGAATTGTCCGAAATCAAAGCCAGAGCCGCGGCAGATGAGGGTCACTCACCCCCCGGGTGGCCGGAGGTCACCGCCGGACTCCAGCAGGGTCACGGCCGCCCGGAGCCCTGTGGGAAAAAGTGGACATTGGGGTGAGGAAAGTTCAGCCATTGACCCCAAATCTTCACTCTTGGCTGCAAATCGCCATTGTTGACCCAAAATCTTGTGTTTGCTCCAGTCTGGGATCATTGCACCTCCCCTTCCTCCTCCTCCTCCTCCTCACCCTCCCAGGTCAGTCCCTCCCCATCCCCATGGCCACGCCCACACCAGGCCACGCCCAGATCTGCCGCCTCACCCCAATGTCCACTTTTTCCCACAGGGCTCCGGGCGGCCGTGACCCTGCTGGAGTCCGGCGGTGACCTCCGGCCACCCAGGGGGTCAGTGACCCTCGTCTGCCGCGCCTCTGGCTTCGATTTCGGACAATTCGGGATGATGTGGATCCGCCAGAGACCTGAGAAGACTCTGGAATTCATCGCAAGTCCCAACAAAGATGGCAGCACCTACTACAATCCATCGTTCAAGGGTCGGGTCACCATCTCAAGGGACAATGGCCAGAGCTCGGTGACACTGACCATCAACAGCCTCACGGACGGCGATTCAGCCTCCTATTTCTGCGCCAAATCTCCTGATACTTATAGTGGTGATGCTAGTTATGATGCCCCGCCCTCATCTCTGTGTCCCCAAATGTCCCCATATCCTTGTCTCTTCCCCCAAATCCCAACCATTGACCCCAAATCTCAACCACTTTCACCCCAAATCCACTCTGCTGTCACCAAATCCCCTCCAAGCACTGAAATGTTGATCACTGAGCCCAAATCTGGAACTGTGAGGCAAAGTTTGGGGAAGAAAGCTGAGATTTGGGGTGAAGAGTTGAGGTTTGGATGAATGGTTGAGGTTTGGGGTGGAACCAATGTAGGGTTTGGGGTGAATGAAGAGCATTGGGGCAAAGAGGGCAGATTTGGGAGTGAGGGTCAAGGGTTGGGTCAGAGCTGAGGTTTGGGGGAAAAGTCAGGGATTTGGGGACAGCTGGGGACACAGAGATGGGGATGCAGCAAAAACCCAAGCAAAATCATAGTCACCATAAGTATTGTAAGCTTTGGTGCAGAAATAGGAGGCTGAATCGCCATCCGTGAGGCTGTTAATGGTCAGTGTCACCGAGCTCTGGCCATTGTCCCTTGAGATGGTGACTCGACCCCTGAAGGATGGCGCGTAGTAGGTGCTGCCACCATTGCTGATACTCGCGATGTATTCCAGTCCCTGCCCAGGTCTCTGTCTGACCCAACCCATCCCGAATTGTCTGAAATCAAAGCCAGAGGCGCGGCAGACGAGGGTCACTGACCCCCCCGAGTGGCCGGAGGTCACCGCCGGACTCCAGCAGGGTCACGGCTGCCCGGAGCCCTGCGGGAAAAAGTGGACACTGGGGTGAGGCGGCGGATCTGGGCGTGGCCTGGGGTGGGCGTGGCCATGGGGAGAGGGGATGGACTGACCTGGGAGGGTGAGGAGGAGGAAGAGGAGGATTGGTTGACCTCCGGCCACCCGGGGGGTCAGTGACCCTCATCTGCCGCGCCTCTGGCTTCGATTTCGGCAGTGCCAACATGGTCTGGATCCGCCAGAGACCTGGGCAGGGTCTGGAATTTGTGGCAGAGATCACCAGCAGTGGTGGCTCCACCTGGTACTCATCATTCAAGGGCAGAGGCACCATCTCGAGGGACAATGGCCAGAGCTCGGTGACACTGACCATCAACAGCCTCACGGACGGCGATTCAGCCTCCTATTTCAGTTCAAAACATTTCAATAGTGGTTATGCTAATGCTTATGATGTTCACTGTGGTCACTCTGCTGCTGGGTGACCATTGGTGACCATCAGGGTCACCTTCTGATAGGTCATCAAATGTCCCCAAACAGCACATTCTTTCCCCAAGTCTGGAGCATTGACCCAAATCTCCACCATTTCCCCCCAAATTCTTCCACTGTTTCCCCAACTCTCAACATTCTGCCCATCCCCCACCCCTCAGGCTCCTCCAGAGTTCAAATTTGGGGTGAAACTCTGAGCTTTGGGGACAAACCATTCCTGGTTTGGTTAAATGGAGAAAACAGCAAAGTGGAGAGTTAGGCAGAGATGGTTGAGTTTGGGGGAAAATGTGAGATTTGAGAGACAACGTTGAGCTCAGGGGAAAAATGATCAGGGCAGATTTGGGACTGATGGTCAAGGGTGAGGTTTGGGTGAAAACTCAGGGATTTGGGGACAGCTGGGGACACCAAGATGGGGCCGGGGCCAAAACAACCAGAAACAGCACCATCTCCACCAGTACCAGCAGATTTGGCACAGAAATAGGAGGCTGAATCGCCGTCCCTGGGGCTGTTGATGGTCAGTGTCACCGAGCTCTGGCCATTGTCCCTCGAGATGGTGACCCGACCCTTGAACGATGGATTGTACTCAGCGTCGCTGCCATCACTGTAGATCCCAGCAATCCATTCCAGACCCTTCCCAGGTCATGCTGGAACTCCCAAAATCGAAGCCACAGGCATGGCAGACGAGGTTGGGTTAGGGGGTTGGGATTTGGGTGAAGAATGTGGGATTTGGGGACATTTGGGGACACAGAGATGGGGGCATGGCCAAAAACACCAGCCCAACCAGCACCAGCACCAGTACCAGCAGCTTTGGCGCAGAAATAGGAGGCTGAATCGCCGTCCGTGAGGCTGTTGATGGTCAGTGTCACCGAGCTCTGGCCATTGTCCCTCGAGATGGTGGCTCTGCCCTTGAACGATGACGCGTAATCGGTGCTGCCACCAGTGTTGATACTCGCGACGTATTCCAGGCCCTGCCCAGGTCTTTGGCGGATCCAGAACATCCCGAATTGTCCGAAATCGAAGCCAGAGGCGCGGCAGACGAGGGTCACTGACCCCCGGGTGGCCGGAGGTCACCGCCGGACTCCAGCAGGGTCACGGCCGCCCGGAGCCCTGTGGGAAAAAGTGGACATCGGGGTGAGGCGGCGGATCTGGGCGTGGCCTGGGGTGGGCGTGGCCATGGGGAGGGGGGAGGGACTGACCTGGGAGGGTGAGGAGGAGGAGGAGGAGGATGATTGGTTGACCTCCAGCCACCCGGGGGGTCAGTGACCCTTGTCTGCCGCGCCTCTGGCTTCGATTATGGCAGTGCCAGCATGGCCTGGATGCGCCAGAGACCTGGGCAGGCTCTGGAATTTGTGGCAGAGATCACCAGCAGTGGTGGCTCCACCTGGTACTCCTCACCGTTCAAGGGCAGAGCCACCATCTCAAGGGACAATGGCCAGAGCTCAGTGACACTCACCATCAACAGTCTCACGGACGGCGATTCAGCCTCCTATTTCTGCGCCAAATGTTCCGACGTTGGTTGTAGTTATGGTGACGCTGCTCATGTTGTTCCTTACGGTGACAATGTTGCTCCTCAGCTCCTCTCCCTTCTCCCAAGATGTCCCATAATCCCAACTCATTCTCCCAAATCTCAATGTTTCTCCTCAAATCTTCACCATTTTCCCCCAAAGTTCTGCCATTTTTGCCTTAACTGTCCATTTCAGTGATCGGGTCAAGGCCCTTCCCAGCCCCACTGTCCCTGGAGCTCCAGGCCCTTTAGGTTTCTCAGCGCTAACCCCAGGCATAACCCTAATCCTGACCCTAGTTAATTACCCTTGTTAATTAACACGCTCCCTGCTTCTCCCTGTCCATCCTGGGTTGGAGACAAACTCCTCTGGGTGGAGAGCGCTCCAAACAAACTCCTCCCCCAAAAGCCAAGGGCTTTGGTACCTCCTCCCCCCACTCACAATAGAATTTATTAAACAAAAGTGAAAAAACCGAATAACTTATTTATTTAACAAAACATGCAGAGTGCCCTGCAAGGCACAGGGGGAAGGGAAAAACGGGGGAAAAGGAGTTATTAAACCTGAGTTAACAGGTGGTGAGCTGTAGCGTCCTTATCTCAGGTGTAGTTTCCCCTCTCCGGGTTCCCCGGGGCTGGGCGGAGTTGCTCCAGGAGCTCCCTGGAGGATTCACGTCAGCCGTGCTCCGGGGCTCCTTGGGTTTTCCAGGCGAGAAAGCGAATTGCAGAAAAGGTTCCAAAAAGGAAGATGACGAAGAGGAACCCCCAGGGAGAAACTCACGGCGTCGGCAGCAGCCGCCAGCCAGTGCCAGGAGTGTCTTTTCCTCCATTTTGCTGCTTGGGGAAGAGTTTTAAACAGCCTGCTCTCCTCCCATTGGCTGAATGCAGTTAAAGCTGCAGGAGCACATTTTCTGAGCATACGAACAACGATATGGGAATACACAGGATTGTCCTCGCTCCAGGATGGGGACATCTGGGGACACAGCGATGGGGGCGTGGGCAACGGCATGAGCACCAGCACCACCAGCACCAGCAGCTTTGGCGCAGAAATAGGAGGCTGAATCGCCGTCCGTGAGGCTGTTGATGGTCAGTGTCACCGAGCTCTGGCCATTGTCCCTCGAGATGGTGGCTCTGCCCTCAAACGATGGATCATACCAGGTGCTGCCATCTTTGGGGATCTCTGCGATCCATTCCAGGCCCTGCCCAGGTCTCTGTCGAACCCACATCATGTCGAAATTCCCAAAATCGAAGCCAGAGCCGCGGCAGACAAGGGTCACTGACCGTCCGGGTGGCCGGAGGTCACCGCCGGACTCCAGCAGGGTCACGGCCACCCGGAGCCCTGCCGGAAAAAGCGGACATTGGGGTGAGGCGGCGGATCTGGGCGTGGCCTGGTGTGGGTGTGGCCATGGGGAGGGGGAAGGGACTCACCTGGGAGGGTGAGGAGGAGGAGGAGGAGGAAGGGGAGGTGCAATGATCCCAGACTGGAGCAAACACAAGATTTTGGGTCAACAATGGAGATTTGCAGCCAATAGTGAAGATTTGGTGTCAATGGCTGAACTTTCCTCACCCCGATGTCCACTTTTTCCCGCAGGGCTCCGGGCGGTCGTGACCCTGCTGGAGTCCAGCGGTGACCTCCGGCCACCCGGGGGGGTGAGTGACCCTCGTCTGCCGCGGCTCTGGCTTTGATTTCGGACAATTCGGGATGGGTTGGGCCAGGCAGAGACCTGGGAAGGGCCTGGAATACATCGCAGATATCAGTAGTGATGGCAGCAGCACCTTCTACAATCCACCGTTCAAGGGCAGAGCCACCATCTCGAGGGACAATGGCCAGAGCTCGGTGACACTGACCATCAACAGCCTCACAGACGGCGATTCAGCCTCCTATTTCTGCGGCAAGCATGCTGATGCTTGGGCTGGTGGTGCTAGTGGCGTTAGCCACGCCTGTCGCTGCTGCGCCACAAGCAGAGTAAGAAGACCCAGGTCCAAAGTGGCATCCAGAAGAAGATTTTATTATTTAATTCCATTTTATATAGACTTTTCAAAGGTCACCCGGATTGGTCAGTTCAAAGCCTCCTCCCAGGCCTGATTGGCCAGGCCTGAACTGTCCACATCTCGAGCAACTGTTTTTAATAACATCCAAACTTTATCTTTGTTTATAAAACACAGGAAGAAAAGAGAAAAGAGTTCCCATGGGAAAAGTCGGTGCTAGCCACACACGCCCATATCACTGTGTTCCCAAATGTCCCCAAATCCCAGACTCTTCCCCCAAATCCCAACCCTTTTCTCAACCCTTGACCATTTCTCCCAACCCTTCAGTGACCCCACATCTCACTCTTTGTGCCCAAAACCTGAATTGGATCCAAATCTCAACTTTGTTCTCCAAAACGTTTTGGTAAAATGAACATTTGGGGTCGATGGTTGAGATTTGGGGCTGAAGCTTTGCAAGGTTGGGAGAAATGGTCAAGAGTTGCATCAGGGGTTGGGGTTTGGGGGAAGAACATGGGATGTGGGGACATTTGGGGACACAGCGATGGGGTCAGGGCCAATATCATTAGGACCAGGACCACCAAAATAAGCAGATTTGGCGCAGAAATAGGAGGCTGAATCGCCGTCCGTGAGGCTGTTGATGGTCAGTGTCACCGAGCTCTGGCCATTGTCCCTGGACACTCTGGCCCTGCCCTTGACCGATGGCCCATAGTAGATGGAAGCACTGCTTCTGCTGATCCCAGCAAGCCATTCCAGAACATTCCCATGGCTCTGGCAAATCCAGAACATTCCGAATCGTCTGAAATCAAAGCCAGGGCGAGGGAAGAGAAGAGGCAGTGGCCCCCAGGGGGCTGCAGGTCACCCAATCCTCCTCCTCCTCACCCTCCCAGGTCAGTCCCTCCCCCCTCCCCATGGCCACGCCCACACCAGGCCACGCCCAGATCCGCCGCCTCACCCCACTGTCCATTTATTCCCGCAGGGCTCCGGGCGGCCATGACCCTGCTGGAGTCCGGCGGTGACCTCCGGCCACCTGGGGGGTCAGTGACCCTCGTCTGCCGCGCCTCTGGCTTCGATTTCGGACAATTCGGGATGGGTTGGATCCGCCTGAGCCCTGGGAATGTTCTGGAATACGTCGCAAGTATCGGCAAAGATGGCAGCACCTACTACTCGCCATCGGTGAAGGGCAGAGCCACCATCTCGAGGGACAATGGCCAGAGCTCAGTGACACTGACCATCAACAGCCTCACGGACGGCGATTCAGCCTCCTATTTCTGCGCCAAAAAAGATAATGCTTATGGTGGTTATGGTCTTCCCGGTTTTTTTGACCCTGTCCCCATCCCGTTGTCCACATCCCTGTGTCCCCAGCTGTCCCCAAACCCCAATGGTCAACCAGCCCTCCCATTGTCCCTCTGTCCCCACCCTGCTCTTGCCCCAGGACTGGTCAGTCTCTCATGGCTGCCCACGGCCAGCAGTTCGAGTTCCCCTGGGGTCATTGACCCTGAGCTGACCCCGAGCTGGGGGCGGGGATGGCTGGGGACGGCCAGGGACAATGGCCAGAGATGGGTGACACTGACCATCAGGAACCTCAGCGCTGAGGATTCCGGATCCTATTTCTGCACCAGGAACTTTGACGGCAGTGGTGGTTGGGGTTCGGCTGCTCCTCACGGGGTCACTGTCGCTGTGTCCCCAGATGTCCCCAAATGTCCCCAAATGTCCCCAAAGCACTGACCTCGGTCTCAAATCGACACCCTTGACCCAAATCTCAACCTCACTGCCCTGAGCTTCATGAGAACATTGAGGATTTGGTTCCAACAGAGATTGAGATTTGGGGCTGAAGATGTGCATGATGGAAGAAACGGTCAGGAATTGGGTCAGGGGTTGAGTGTTGAGATTTGGGGGAAGAATCTGAGATTTGGGGGCATTTGGGGACACAGCGATGGGGGCCGTGGCCAACACCTTCAGCCCAAGCATTAGCACCAGCAGATTTGGTGCAGAAATAGGAGGCTGAATCGCCATCCATGAGGCTGTTGATGGTCAGTGTCACCGAGCTCGGGTCATTGTCCCTCGAGATGGTGGCTCTGCCCTTCACCGATGAACGGTACCAGGTGCTGCTGCCATCTTTGTTGATCCTGGCGATGTATTCCATAACCTTCGCGGGGGGCTGGCGATACCAACCCATCCCGAATTGTCCGAAATCAAAGCCAGAGGCGCGGCAGATGAGGGTCACTGACCCCACAGGTGGGCGGAGGTCAACCAATCCTCCTACTCCTCCTCACCCTCCCAGGTCAGTCCCTCTGCACTCCCCATGGCCACGCCCACCCCAGGCCACGCCCAGATCCGCCGCCTCACCCCAATGTCCACTTTTTCCCGCAGGGCCTCCGGGCGGCCGTGACCCTGCTGGAGTCCGGCGGTGACCTCCGGCCACCCGGGGGGTCAGTGACCCTCGTCTGCCGCGGCTCTGGCTTCGATTTCAGGAGTTTTGGGATGAACTGGATGCGGCAGAGGCCGGGGCAGGGCCTGGAATACATCGCTGGGATCACCAACAATGCTGGCTGGACAGGCTATGCGTCATCAGTGAAGGGCAGAGCCACCATCTCGAGGGACAATGGCCAGAGCTCGGTGACACTGACCATCAACAGCCTCACGGATGGTGATTCAGCCTCCTATTTCTGCGCCAAATGTTCCTTCGGTGGTTGCTATAGTGCTTCTGCTGGTGTTGCTTATGTTGCTGGTGTTGCTCCCTGTCGCCATCACTGTGTCCCAAAATGTCCCAAAACCACAGGTTTTTCTCCCTGATCTCATAGATTTTCCCCCAAAGTTTTCCTGTCATTGCCCTAACTCTGAACTTTCCTCATAATTTTGGTTATTTTTCCCAAATCTGCACCTTTCCCCCAATTTGGACCTTTGGCCCCAAAGCTGCTCTGCTTCATCCCCCAAATCTCAGCCATTTCACCCCAAATCTCAGCCCTCTCACCCCAAATCTCAGCCCTCTCACCCCAAATCTCAGCCTCTGTCACCTCAAACCTCAACTGCTTCCATCGGAATTTGGGAAAAGGTTGGAGTTTGGGCAAAGACAGCCAAGAATTGGAGGAAAAGGTTGGGATTTGGGGAAAGAGCCAAGGTTTGGAGAACTGTTTGAGATTTGGGGCAAAACCAGCTGAGGTTTTGGGGTGAGAGTTCAGCATTGGGGAGAATTTGGAGATTTGGGCCGAGCGGTCAAGGAGTGGCTGGAGAGATGAAGTTTGGGAGAAGAACCTGGGTTTGGGGACAGCTGGGGACACCATGTGGGGGGTAGGGCCAAAACCACCAGCCCAATAACCAGCACCAGCAACTTTGGCACAGAAATAGGAGGCTGAATCGCCGTCTGTGAGGCTGTTGATGGTCAGTGTCACCGAGCTCTGGCCATTGTCCCTCGAGATGGTGGCTCTGCCCTTGAATGGTGGATTGTACTCAGTGTCGCTGCCACCACTGTAGATCCCAGCAATTCATTCCAGAGCCTTCCCAGGTCTCTGGTGGACCCACATCATGCTGAAACTCCCAAAATCACAGCCAGAGGCATGGCAGACGAGGTTGGGTCAGGGGGTTGGGATTTGGGTGAAGAATGCGGGATTTGGGGACATCTGGGGACACAGCGATGAGGGCGTGGCCAAAACCACCAGCCCAACCAGCACCAGCACCAGTACCAGCAGCTTTGGCGCAGAAATAGGAGGCTGAATCGCCGTCCGTGAGGCTGTTGATGGTCAGTGTCACCGAGCTCTGGCCATTGTCCCTCGAGATGGTGGCTCTGCCCTTGACTGATGGCAAGTAGAAGGTTCTTCCACCATCATGGGTGATCTGTGCGATGTATTCCAGTCCCTGCCCAGGTCTCTGGCGAATCCAATACATGTCGAAACTCCCGAAGTTGAAGCCAGAGGCGCGGCAGACGAGGGTCACTGACCCCCCGGGTGGCCGGAGGTCACCGCCGGACTCCAGCAGGGTCACGGCCGCCCGGAGCCCTGCGGGAAAAAGTGGACATTGGGGTGAGGCGGCAGATCTGGGCGTGGCCTGGTGTGGGCGTGGCCATGGGGAGGGGGAGGGACTGACCTGGGAGGGTGAGGAGGAGGAGGAGGGAGGAAGGGGAGGTGCAATGATCCCAAACTGGAGCAAACACAAGATTTTGGGTCAACAATGGAGATTTGCAGCCAAGAGTGAAGATTTGGGGTCAATGGCTGAACTTTCCTCACCCCAATGTCCACTTTTTCCCGCAGGGCTCCGGGCGGCCGTGACCCTGCTGGAGTCCGGCGGTGACCTCCGGCCACCCTGGGGGGTCAGTGACCCTCGTCTGCCGCGCCTCTGGCTTCGATTTTGGGAGTTTTGGAATGCAGTGGATTCGCCAGAGACCAGGGAAAGGCCTGGAATATGTCGCGGGTATCGACAACAATGCTGGCAGCACCATCTACGCGCCATCGGTGAAGGGCAGAGCCACCATCTCGAGGGACAATGGCCAGAGCTCGGTGACACTGACCATCAACAGCCTCACGGACGGCGATTCAGCCTCCTATTTCTGCGCCAAAGCTGCTGGTACTGGTGCTGGTGCTGGTTGGGCTGGTGTTTTTGGCCACGCCCTCATCGCTGTGTCCCCAAATGTCCCCAAATCCCACATTCTTCACCCAAATCCCAACCCCCTGACCCAACCTCGTCTGCCATGCCTCTGGCTGTGATTTTGGGAGTTTCAGCATGATGTGGGTCCACCAGAGACCTGGGAAGGCTCTGGAATGAATTGCTGGGATCTACAGTGGTGGCAGCGACACTGAGTACAATCCACCATTCAAGGGCAGAGCCACCATCTCAAGGGACAATGGCCAGAGCTCGGTGACACTGACCATCAACAGCCTCACAGACGGCGATTCAGCCTCCTATTTCTGCGCCAAAGTTGCTGGTGCTGGTTATTGGGCTGGTGGTTTTGGCCCTACCCCCCACATGGTGTCCCCAGCTGTCCCCAAACCCCAGGTTCTTCTCCCAAACTTCATCTCTCCAGCCACTCCTTGACCGCTTGGCCCAAATCTCCAAATTCTCCCCAATGCTGAACTTTCACCCCAAAACCTCAGCTGGTTTTGCCCCAAATCTCAAACAGTTCTCCAAACCTTGGCTCTTTCCCCAAATCCCAACCTTTTCCTCCAATTCTTGGCTGTCTTTGCCCAAACTCCAACCTTTTCCCAAATTCCGATGGAAGCAGTTGAGGTTTGAGGTGACAGATGCTGAGATTTGGGGTGAGAGGGCTGAGATTTGGGGTGACAGGGCTGAGATTTGGGGTGAAAGGGCTGAGATTTGGGGGATGAAGCAGAGCAGCTTTGGGGCCAAAGGTCCAAATTGGGGGAAAGGTGCAGATTTGGGAAAAATAACCAAAATTATGAGGAAAGTTCAGAGTTAGGGCAATGACAGGAAAACTTTGGGGGAAAATCTATGAGATCAGGGAGAAAAACCTGTGGTTTTGGGACATTTTGGGACACAGTGATGGCGACAGGGAGCAACACCAGCAACATAAGCAACACCAGCAGCAGCACCATAGCAACCACCGAAGGAACATTTGGCGCAGAAATAGGAGGCTGAATCACCGTCTGTGAGGCTGTTGATGGTCAGTGTCACCGAGCTCTGGCCATTGTCCCTCGAGATGGTGGCTCTGCCCTTCACTGATGACGCATAGCCTGTCCAGCCAGCATTGTTGGTGATCCCAGCGATGTATTCCAGGCCCTGCCCCGGCCTCTGCCGCATCCAGTTCATCCCAAAACTCCTGAAATCGAAGCCAGAGGCGCGGCAGACGAGGGTCACTGACCCCCTGGGTGGCCGGAGGTCACCGCCGGACTCCAGCAGGGTCACGGCCGCCCGGAGCCCTGCGGGAAAAAGTGGACATTGGGGTGAGGCGGCAGATCTGGGCGTGGCCTGGGGTGGGCGTGGCCATGGGGAGTGCAGAGGGACTGACCTGGGAGGGTGAGGAGGAGTAGGAGGATTGGTTGACCTCCGCCCACCTGGGGGGTCAGTGACCCTCATCTGCCGCGCCTCTGGCTTTGATTTCGGACAATTCGTGATGGGTTGGTATCGCCAGCCCCCCGCGAAGGTTATGGAATACATCGCCAGGATCAACAAAGATGGCAGCACCTGGTACCGTTCACCAGTCAAGGGCAGAGCCACCATCTCGAGGGACAATGGCCAGAGCTCGGTGACACTGACCATCAACAGCCTCACGGACGGCGATTCAGCCTCCTATTTCTGCGCCAAATCTCCTGATACTTATAGTGGTGATGCTAGTTATGATGCCCCGCCCTCATCTCTGTGTCCCCAAATGTCCCCAAATCCCACATTCTTCACCCAAACCCCAACCCCTGACCCAACTCTTCACCATTTCTCCCAACCTTGCACACCTTCAGCCCCAAATCTCAACCATTGACCCCAAATCTCAACCATTGACCCCAAATCCCAACCATTGACCCCAAATCTCAACCATTGACCCCAAATCTCAACCACCTTCACCCCAAATCCACTCTGCTGTCACCAAATCTCCTCCAAGCACTGAAATGTTGACCACTGAGCCCAAATCTGGAACTGTGAGGCAAAGTTTGGGGAAGAAAGCTGAGATTTGGGGTGAAGAGTTGAGGTTTGGATGAATGGTTGAGGTTTGGGAGTGGAAGCAATGTAGGGTTTGGGGTGAATGAAGAGCATTGGGGCAAAGAGGGCAGATTTGGGAGTGAGGGTCAAGGGTTGGGTCAGAGCTGAGGTTTGGGGACAGCTGGGGACAGGGTGGAGCCAAAACCAGGAGCTTGAGGCATCAGCAGCATCATCACCATAAGCACCATTGGGCCAACAACCAGAGCAAGAAGCCTTGGCACAGAAATAGGAGGCTGAATCGCCGTCCGTGAGGCTGTTGATGGTCAGTGTCACCGAGCTCTGGCCATTGTCCCTCGAGGCGGTGGCTCTGCCCTTGAATGATGGCACATAATTGGTGCTGCCACCACTGTGAATACTCCCGATGTATTCCAGGCCCTGCCCAGGTCTCTGGCGCATCCAACCCATCCCAAATTGTCCGAAATCGAAGCCAGAGGCGCGGCAGACGAGGGTCACTGACCCCCCGGGTGGCCGGAGGTCACCGCTGGACTCCAGCAGGGTCACGGCCGCCTGGAGCCCTGCGGGAAAAAGTGGACATTGGGGTGAGGCGGCAGATCTGGGCGTGGCCTGGGGTGGGCGTGGCCATGGGGAGGGTGGAGGGACTGACCTGGGAGGGTGAGGAGGAGGAGGAGGATTGGTTGACCTCCGCCCACCTGGGGGGTCAGTGACCCTCATCTGCCGCGCCTCTGGCTTTGATTTCGGACAATTCCGAATAGGTTGGATCAGACAGAAACCCAGGAAGGTTCTGGAATGGGTCGCTGGGATCCATGGTGGTAGCACTGGAACCTACTACTCACCATCGTTCGAGGGCAGAGCCACCATCTCGAGGGACAATGGCCAGAGCTCGGTGACACTGACCATCAACAGCCTCACGGACGGCGATTCAGCCTCCTATTTCTGTGCCAAAGATTCTGGCGCTGCTGCTGGTTGGGCTATTGCTGCTTTTATTGGATATCCTGATGGTTATGGTGGTTCTAGCCCCGCCCCCATCGTGGTGTCCCCAGCTGTCCCCAAACCGCAGGTTCTTCTCCCAAACTCCATCTCTCCAGCCACTCCTTGACCGCTTGGCCCAAATCTCCAAATTCGCCCCAATGTTGAACTTTCACCCCAAAACCTCAGCTGGTTTTGCCCCAAATCTCAAACAGTTCTCCAAACCTTGGCTCTTTCCCCAAATCCCAACCTTTTTCTCCAATTCTTGGTTGTCTTTGCCCAAACTCTAACCTTTTCCCAAATTCCGACGGAAGCAGTTGAGGTTTGAGGTGACAGATGCTGAGATTTGGGGTGACAGGGCTGAGATTTGGGGTGAAAGGGCTGAGATTTGGGGTGAGATGGGTGAGATTTGGGGTGACAGAGGCTGAGATTTGGGGTGAAATGGCTGAGATTTGGGGTGACAGGGCTGAGATTTGGGGTGAAATGGGTGAGATTTGGGGTGACAGGGATGAGATTTGGGGTGAAAGGGCTGAGATTTGGGGTGATAGGGATGAGATTTGGGGGATGAAGCAGAGCAGCTCCGGGGCCAAAGGTCCAAGTTGGGGGGAAAGTTGGAGATTTGGGACAAATAATGGAAACTGGGAGGAAAGTTCAGAGTTGGGGCAACGATAGGAGAATTTTAGAGCAAAATCTATGAGATCTGGGAGAAAAAGCTGTGGTTTTGGGACATTTTGGGACACAGTGATGGCGACTGGGAGCAACACCAGCAACATAAGCAGCACCAGCAGCAGCACTATAGCAACTACCGATGGAACATTTGGTGCAGAAATAGGAGGCTGAATCGCCGTCCGTGAGGCTGTCGATGGTCAGTGTCACTGAGCTCTGGCCATTGTCCCTCGAGATGGTGGCTCTGCCCTCGAACGGTGGATCATAGTAGATTCCGGTGCTATCATCATCGATCCCAGCTACCCATTCCAGGCCCTTCCCAGGTCTCTGGCGGATCCAGTACATTCCAAATTGTCCGAAATCGAAGCCAGAGCCACGGCAGACGAGGGTCACTGACCCCCTGGGTGGCCGGAGGTCACCACCGGACACCAGCAGGGTCACGGCCACCCGGAGCCCTGTGGGACAAAGGCTGATGAGGCTGACAGCTCTGAAGATCTCACAGAGTTTGACCTAAAATCATCCAGAATTTCCCTGTGAGGTTTTTCAGCCACAGTGAAAACAAACAGGATAATCAATCAATGACAGAAATGTTCTGGACAGGAGGAGAAAATGTTTTTATTGTGGAACATTAAATGTGTGTAAAAGGAACTTGATTAATATGTAACCAATTATGTTTTGTTTGTTTAGCTAATTGTAATTACTGCCTGAATGGTCATTGTTAATTGGCAGCCAATTGACAAAGGGAGGTCAGCCTTTGCCCAGAGCCCAGATTTGGGGTCAATGGCTGAACTTTCCTCACCCCAATGTCCACTTTTTCCCGCAGGGCTCCGGGCGGCCGTGACCCTGCTGGAGTCCGGCGGTGACCTCCGGCCACCCGGGGGGTCAGTGACCCTCGTCTGCCGTGGCTCTGGCTTCGATTTTGGACAATTTGGGATGGCTTGGATGCATCAGAGACCTGGGAAGACAATGGAATACATCGCTGGGATCAGCAATGATGGCAGCAGCACCTTCTACAATCCACCTTTCAAGGGTCGGGTCACCATCTCGAGGGACAATGGCCAGAGCTCGGTGACACTGACCATCAACAGCCTCACGGACGGCGATTCAGCCTCCTATTTCTGTGGGAAATCTGCTGATAATGGTAGTCCTGGCACTGCTGGTTTTTCTGCAATCCCATCGCTGTGTCCCTGAATGTCCCAAAATTTCACATTCTTCCCCCAAATCTCAACCCTGGACCGAATTCCTCACTTTTTTCCCCAGGATTCTACTGGTTCTGATCCAATCCTCAACCTTTGTCACCAAACTGGGAATCAGTTTGTTTCCTGAGCTCAACTTTGTCCCTCAAATGTCACCCAATCTCGACTGGTTTTGCCCCAAATCTGCACTGCTGGCACCGAGTCAGAGCCACTGACCAAATACTGACCATTGACCCAAATCTCAATTATTCACACAATTCCTGACTGACCATTGTCCCGAGTCTCAGTGATTGACCTAAATCCTGACCATTGGCCCAAATATTGACCGTTGAAACAAATCTCAATTATTCACACAATTCCTGATTGTCCGTTGCCTCAAATATCAGTGATCGACCTAAATCCTGACCATTGACCCAAATCTCACAGATATACCCAAATCTCAATTATTCACCCCAATCTCAAGCACTGACCTCAGTCTCAACCTTTGGCCACAAATGTTGACATTTACACTAAAATTTGGAGGAGCAAATTTGAGATTTGGGGTGAAGAGTTGAGGTTTGGATGAATGGTTGAGGTTTGGGGTGGAACGAATGTAGGGTTTGGGGTGAATGAAGAGCATTGGGGCAAAGAGGGCAGATTTGGGAGTGAGGGTCAAGGGTTGGATCAGAGGTGAGTTTTGGGGGAAAAGTCAGGGATTTGGGGACATCTGGGGACACAGATATGGGGGCGGGGCCAAAATCATCATAACCACCAGGATAACCAACATAACCAGCAGCAGCACCCCAACCAGCAACAGCAACTTTGGCGCAGAAATAGGAGGCTGAATCGCCGTCCGTGAGGCTGTTGATGGTCAGTGTCACCGAGCTCTGGCCATTGTCCCTCGAGATGGTGACCCGACCCTCAAACGATGGCGCGTAGTCGGTGTAGCCACCACCACTGCTGATCCCAGCAATCCATTCCAGAGCCTGCCCAGGTCTCTGGCGGACCCACATCATGCTGGAACTCCCAAAATTGAAGCCAGAGGCGCGGCAGACGAGGGTCACTGACCCCCCCGGGTGGCCGGAGGTCACCGCCGGACTCCAGCAGGGTCACGGCTACCCAGAGCCCTGCGGGAAAAAGTGGACATTGGGGTGAGGTGGCGGATCTGGGCGTGGCCTGGGGTGGGCGTGGCCATGGGGAGGGGGGAGGGACTGACCTGGGAGGGTGAGGCGGAGGAGTATGATTGGTTGATCTCCGGCCCCCGCGGGGGTCAGTGACCCTCATCTGCCATGGCTCTGGGTTTCATTTCTGAAAATTCGGAATGGGTTGCATGCATCAGAGACCTGGGAATACTCTGGAACACATCGCAACGATCAACAATGGTGGTGGCACCTGGTACAATCCACCGTTCAGGGGTCGGGTCACCATCTCGAGGGACAATGGCCAGAGCTCGGTGACACTGACCATCAACAGCCTCGCGGACGGCGATTCAGCCTCCTATTTCTGCGCCAAAGCTGCTGGTGATGGTGGTGCTGGTGCTCATGCCGTTGCCCACGCCCCCATCGCTGTGTCCCCAGATGTCCCCATCCTGGGGCGAGGACAATCCTGTATATTCCCATATCATTGTTCGTATGCTCAGAAAATGTGCTCCTGCAGCTTTAACTGCATTCAGCCAATGGGAGGAGAGCAGGCTGTTTAAAACTCTTCCCCAAGCAGCAAAATGGAGGAAAAGACACTCCTGGCACTGGCTGGCGGCTGCTGTCGACGCCGTGAGTTTCTCCCTGGGGGTTCCTCTTCGTCATCTTCCTCTTTGGAACCTTTTCTGCAATTCGCTTTCTCGCCTGGAAAACCCAAGGAGCCCCGGAGCACGGCAGACGAGAATCCTCCAGGGAGCTCCTGGAGCAACTCCGCCCAGCCCCGGGGAACCCGGAGAGGGGAAACTTCACCTGAGATAAGGACACTGCAGCTCACCACCTGTTAACTCAGGTTTAATAACTCCTTTTCCCCCGTTTTTCCCTTTCCCTGTGCCTTGCAGGGCACTCTGCGTGTTTTGTTAAATAAACAAGTTATTTGGTTTTTTCACTTTGATTTAATAAATTCTATTGTGAGTGGGGGGAGGAGGTACCAAAGCCCTTGGCTTTCGGGGGAGGAGTTTGTTTGGAGCGCTCTCCACCCAGAGGAGTTTGTCTCCAACCCAGGACAGACAGGGAGAAGCAGGGAGCGTGTTAATTAACAAGGGTAATTAACTAGGGTCAGGATTAGGGTTATGCCTGGGGTTAGCGTTGAGAAACCTAAAGGGCCTGGAGCTCCAGGGACAGTGGGGCTGGGAAGGGCCTTGACCCAATCACTGAAATGGACAGTTAAGGCAAAAATGGGGGAATTTTAGGGGAAAATGGTGAAGATTTGAGGAGAAATGTTGAGGTTTGGGAGAAGGAGTTGGGGATTGTGGGACATCTTGGGAGAAGGGAGAGGAGCTGAGGAGCAACATTGTCACCGTAAGGAACAACATAAGCAGCGTCACCATAACTACAACCACCGTAGGAACATTTGGCGCAGAAATAGGAGGCTGAATCGCCGTCCGTGAGGCTGTTGATGGTCAGTGTCACCGAGCTCTGGCCATTGTCCCTCGAGATGGTGGCTCTGCCCTTCACTGATGGATCGTACTTAGTGCTGCCAGCACTGCTCGAGATGAATGCAACGAGTTCCAGAGAATTCCCAGGTTTCTGGCGAATCCAATACATGTTGAATTTTTCAAAATCGAAGCCAGAGGCGCGGCAGACGAGGGTCACTGACCCCCCGGGTGGCCGGAGGTCACCGCCGGACTCCAGCAGGGTCACGGCCGCCCGGAGCCCTGCGGGAAAAAGTGGACATTGGGGTGAGGAAAGTTCAGCCATTGACACCAAATCTTCACTCTTGGCTGCAAATCTCCATTGTTGACCCAAAATCTTGTGTTTGCTCCAGTTTGGGATCATTGCACCTCCCCTTCCTCCTCCTCCTCCTCCTCACCCTCCCAGGTCAGTCCCTCCACCCTCCCCATGGCCACACCCACCCCAGGCCATGCCCAGATCTGCCGCCTCACCCCAATGTCCACTTTTTCCCGCAGGGCTCCGGGCGGCCGTGACCCTGCTGGAGTCCGGCGGTGACCTCCGGCCACCCGGGGGTCAGTGACCCTCGTCTGCCGCGCCTCTGGCTTCAACTTCGGGAGTTTCGACATGTATTGGATTCGCCAGAGACCTGGGCAGGGACTGGAATACATCGCACAGATCACCCATGATGGTGGAAGAACCTTCTACTTGCCATCAGTCAAGGGCAGAGCCACCATCTCGAGGGACAATGGCCAGAGCTCGGTGACACTGACCATCAACAGCCTCAGGGAGGACGATTCCGGTTCCTATTTCTGTGCCAAATGTGACTCCAGTGGTTGCTATGCTGCTGCTACTGGTTGGTCTGCTGTTTACTATCCGCATGCTGCTCGTGTTGCTCCCTGTCGCCATCACTGCATCCCAAAATGGCCCTAAACCAAAGCTTTTTGCCCCAAATCTCAACCATTTTCCCACTAACTTTTCCATGGTTGCCCCAACTCTGAACTTTCTCCACAATTTTCACCCGCAGCTCTGGTTTCAATTTCAGACAATTTGGAATGTTCTGGATGCGCCAGAGACCTGGGAATGTTCTGGAATGGCTCCCTGGGATCAACAAAGCTGGCAGCAGCACCTGGTACAATCCATCGTTCAAGGACAGAGTCACCATCTCGAGGGACAATGGCCAGAGCTCGGTGACACTGACCATCAACAGCCTCACGGACGGCGATTCAGCCTCCTATTTCTGCACCAAATGTTTCAATAGTGGTTATGCTGATGCTGGTCATGCTGGTGATGATTGTTTCCCCGAACCCTCACCTTTGGCTCCCCAAAAATCCCACAATTCTCTGCTCCTTTCCCCAAAGCTCAACCCTTGGCCTCCATTTTTATCATTTTTACCCAAATTCTGCCAGTGATCTCCCAAAATCTCAATGTTCTGCCCATGCCCCACCCCTCAGACTCCTCCAGAGTTCAAATTTGGGGTGAAACTCTGAGCTTTGGGGACAAACCATTCTCGGTTTGGTTAAATGAAGAAAACAGCAAAGTGGAGAGTTAGGCAGAGATGGTTGAGTTTGGGGGAAAAGGCAGAGATTTGAGAGCTCGGGGAAAATGATCCTGGTTTGAGGCCAGAAATTGAAATTTTGGGGCCAAAGGTTGAGATTGGAGTCTGAAGTGGCTCAAGGTTGGGACAAAGCTGAGGAGTTCAACCAATCCTCCTCCTCCTCTTCCTCACACTCCCAGGTCAGTCCCTCCACCCTCCCCATGGCCACGCCCACCCCAGGCCACGCCCAGATCCGCCGCCTCACCCCAATGTCCACTTTTTCCCGCAGGGCTCCGGGCGGCCGTGACCCTGCTGGAGTCCAGTGGTGACCTCCGGCCACCTGGGGGGTCAGTGACCCTCGTCTGCCGCGCCTCTGGCTTCGATTTCGGGAGTTTTGGAATGGGTTGGATGCGTCAGAGGCCGGGGAAGGCTCTGGAATTCATCACCAGAATGAACAGTGGTGGAGGAAACATCTACTATGGGCCATTGTTTGTGGACAGAGCCACCGCCTCGAGGGACAATGGCCAGAGCTCGGTGACACTGACCATCAACAGCCTCACACAGGACGATTCAGCCTCCTATTTCTGCACCAAAGGCTCCTCCAGTTGGGCTATCGGTGGTTATGATGTTCCTTACGGTGACAATGTTGCTCCTCAGCTCCTCTCCCTTCTCCCAAGATGTCCCACAATCCCAACTCCTTCTCCCAAATCTCAATGTTTGTCCTCAAATCTTCACCATTTTCCCCAAAATTCCACCTTTATTGACTTAACATATGATTTAAGGCATTGGGTGAAGGGTTTGGGTTCGGGGGAACAATCTGTGCTTTGGGGACATCTGGGGACATTTGGAGACATTTGGGGACATTTGGGGACATTTGGGGACATTTGGGGACACAGCGATGGGCTTGGGGCCAAAATCATCATAACCACCAGGATAAACAACATAAGCAGCAGCCCAATAACCAGCAACAGATTTGACACAGAAATAGGAGGCTGAATCGCCGTCCGTGAGGCTGTTGATGGTCAGTGTCACCGAGCTCTGGCCATTGTCCCTCGAGATGGTGGCTCTGCCCTTGAACAGTGGCGCATAGTAGGTGTAGCTGCCATCACTGGTGATCTCTGCAATCCATTCCAGAGCCTGCCCAGGTCTCTGTCTGACCCAGGCCATGTAGGAACTCCCAAAATCGAAGCCAGAGCCGCGGCAGACGAGGGTCACTGACCCCCCCGGGTGGCCGGAGGTCACCGCCGGACTCCAGCAGGGTCACGGCCGTCCGGAGCCCTGTGGGAAAAAGTGGACATTGGGGAGAGGCGGCAGATCTGGGCGTGGCCTGGTGTGGGCGTGGCCATGGGGAGGGGGAGGGACTGACCTGGGAGGGTGAGGAGGAAGAGGAGGAGGATGATTGGTTGACCTCCGGCCACCCGGGGGGTCAGTGACCCGCGTCTGCCGCGGCTCTGGCTTCGATTTCAGGAATTTTGACATGTATTGGGTGCGACAGAGGCCTGGGAATGTTCTGGAATACATGGCGGGTATCACCAACAATGCTGGTTACACCTACTACGTGCCATCGGTGAAGGGCAGAGCCACCATCTCGAGGGACAATGGCCAGAGCTCGGTGACACTGACCATCAACAGCCTCACGGACGGCGATTCAGCCTCCTATTTCTGCGCCAAATGTTCCGACGTTGGTTGTAGTTATGGTGACGCTGCTCATGTTGTTCCTTACGGTGACAATGTTGCTCCTCAGCTCCTCTCCCTTCTCCCAAGATGTCCCACAATCCCCAACTCCTTCTCCCAAATCTCAACGTTTCTCCTCAAATCTTCACCATTTTCCCCCAAAATTCTGCCATTTTTGCCTTAACTGTCCATTTCAGGGATCGGGTCAAGGCCCTTCCCAGCCCCACTGTCCCTTGAGCTCCAGGCCCTTTAGGTTTCTCAACGCTAACCCCAGGCGTAACCCTAATCCTGACCCTAGTTAATTACCCTTGTTAATTAACACGCTCCCTGCTTCTCCCTGTCCGTCCTGGGTTGGAGACAAACTCCTCTGGGTGGAGAGCGCTCCAAACAAACTCCTCCCCCGAAAGCCAAGGGCTTTGGTACCTCCTCCCCCCACTCACAATAGAATTTATTAAACAAAAGTGAAAAAACCAAATAACTTATTTATTTAACAAAACACGCAGAGTGCCCTGCAAGGCACAGGGAAAGGGAAAAACGGGGGAAAAGGAGTTATTAAACCTGAGTTAACAGGTGGTAAGCTGCAGTGTCCTTATCTCAGGTGTAGTTTCCCCTCTCCGGGTTCCCCGGGGCTGGGCGGAGTTGCTCCAGGAGCTCCCTGGAGGATTCTCGTCTGCCGTGCTCCGGGGCTCCTTGGGTTTTCCAGGCGAGAAAGCGAATTGCAGAAAAGGTTCCAAAAAGGAAGATGACGAAGAGGAACCCCCAGGGAGAAACTCGCGGCGTCGACAGCAGCCACCAGCCAGTGCCAGGAGTGTCTTTTCCTCCATTTTGCTGCTTGGGGAAGAGTTTTCAACAGTCTGCTCTCCTCCCATTGGCTGAACGCAGTTAAAGCTGCAGGAGCACATTTTCTGAGCATACGAACAACGATATGGGAATACACAGGATTGTCCTCGCCCCAGGATGGGGACATCTGGGGACACAGCGATGGGGGCGTGGGCAACGGCATGAGCACCAGCACCACCATCACCAGCAGCTTTGGCGCAGAAATAGGAGGCTGAATCGCCGTCCTTGAGGCTGTTGATGGTCAGTGTCACCGAGCTCTGGCCATTGTCCCTGGACATGGTGGATCTGCCCTGCACCGCTGAGGAGTACCGAGTTCTACCATCTTTGCTGATACTCACGACGAATTCCATTGCTTTCCCAGGTCTCTGGCGGATCCAGAACATTCCGAATTGTCCGAAATCAAAGCCAGTGCAGCAGCAGAGCAGACTCAGTGACCCCTGGGGGGCTGCAGGTCACCTCCTCCTCTTCCTCCTCCTCACCCTCCCAGGTCAGTCCCTCCCCTCTCCCCATGGCCACGCCCACCCCAGGCCACGCCCAGATCTGCCACCTCACCCCGATGTCCACTTTTTCCCACAGGGCTCCGGGCAGCCGTGACCCTGCTGGTGTCCGGTGGTGACCTCCGGCCACCCGGGGGTCAGTGACCCTCGTCTGCCGCGGCTCTGGCTTCGATTTTGGGAGTTTCGACATGTATTGGATTCGCCAGAGACCTGGGCAGGGACTGGAATACATCGCACAGATCACCAACGATGGTGGAAGAACCTTCTACTTGCCATCAGTCAAGGGCAGAGCCACCATCTCGAGGGACAATGGCCAGAGCTCGGTGACACTGACCATCAACAGCCTCACGGACGGCGATTCAGCCTCCTATTTCTGCGCCAAAGGTGCTGGTACAGGTGCTGGTTGGGCTGGTGGTTTTGGCCACAACCCCATCGCTGTGTCCCCAAATGTCCCCAAATCCCAGACTCTTCTCCCAAACCCCAACCCTTGACCATTTCTCCCAACCCTTCAGTGACCCCAAATCTCACTCTTTGATCCCAAAACCTCAATTGGCTCCAAATCTCAACTTTGTTCTCCAAACCTTTTAGTAGAAGTGAAGATTTTGGGTCAATGGTTGAGATTTGGGGGAAGAATCTGCGATTTGGGGACATTTGGGGACACAGCGCTGGGGGCGGGGCTAGAACCGCCATCACCACCAGGATATCCAATTCTCTTGGTTACAATATAGATGTATTTAGTATTCTATGACCTCCAGCTCTGGGCTGCTAATTAGCTGGTAATTAGCTGGTAATTGGCTCTTATCTCCTGCTAATGACTCACCCCTGATGACTGTTAATTGGCCATCAAGGACCCACCACGTGACCCATGGATTATCTCACCCTATTGTGAGATGCTCCGCCCAGGGGGGAGGAGCCAAGCATTCCCACCTGGATGTTCCCTGGCCTTGGAACTGACCAAGGCAGCCATGTCTGCTGGGTGACCAGAGGACAAGAGCTAGCACTGGACCTTCAGGTGGACACCAGACCTTCACAGGGTCACTGCTTCACCTGAACTCCTTCATTTGGACTGCTGCCACCACCCTGACCGGGTGTCAGGTTGTGTCTGACTTTGTCAGAGCTTTTCCTTGCATTATTGCACTTATTTTTAATTTTTCCTATTAAACTGCACCTCCCCTTCCTCCTCCTCCTCCTCCTCACCCTCCCAGGTCAGTCCCTCCCCCCTCCCCATGGCCACGCCCACACCAGGCCACGCCCAGATCCGCCGCCTCACTCCAATGTCCACTTTTTCCCGCAGGGCTCCGGGCGGCCGTGACCCTGCTGGAGTCCGGCGGTGACCTCCGGCCACCCGGGGGTCAGTGACCCTCGTCTGCCGCGCCTCTGGCTTCGATTTCACCAAGTTCAACATGTATTGGATTCGCCAGAGCCCCAGGAAAGCTCCAGAATGGCTCACTGAGGTCACCAACGATGGTGGCATGGTGGCACCACCTGGTACTCGCCATCGGTCAAGGGCAGGGCCAGAGTGACCAGAGACAATGGCCAGAGCTCGGTGACACTGACCATCAACAGCCTCACGGACGGCGATTCAGCCTCCTATTTCTGCGCCAAAGCTGATTACGCTGGCACTGGGTGCTGCTTTGGTGCTGATCATATTTCTGTCCCCATCGCTTTGTCCCCAAATGTCCCCAAAGCCCTGATTGTTCCCAAAAACCAAACTCTTCACCCAAAGCCTTTAATAAAAACTTAAGGCAATGATGGTGGAATTTTGGGGAAAATGGTGAAGATTTGAGGAGAAACTTTGAGATTTAGGAGAAGGAGTTGGGGATTGTGGGACATCTTGGGAGAAGGGAGAGGAGCTGAGGAGCAACATTGTCACCGTAAGCAACACCATAAACAGCAGCAGCAGCAGCACAACCACTGGTGTAACATTTGGCGCAGAAATAGGAGGCTGAATCGTCCTGTGTGAGGCTGTTGATGGTCAGTGTCACCGAGCTCTGGTCATTGTCCCTCGAGATGGTGGCTCTGCCCTTGAATGATGAGTACCAGGTGGAGCCACCACTGCTGGTGATCTCTGCCACAAATTCCAGAGCCTGCCCAGGTCTCTGGTGGATCCAGACCATGTTGGCACTGCCGAAATCGAAGCCAGAGGCGCGGCAGACGAGGGTCACTGACCCCCGGGTGGCCGGAGGTCAACCAATCCTCCTCCTCTTCCTCCTCACCATCCCAGGTCAGTCCCTCCCCACTCCCCATGGCCACGCCCACCCCAGGCCACGCCCAGATCCGCCGCCTCACCCCAATGTCCACTTTTTCCCGCAGGGCTCCGGGCAGCCATGACCCTGCTGGAGTCCGGCGGTGACCTCCGGCCACCCGGGGGGTCAGTGACCCTCGTCTGCCGTGCCTCTGGGTTTGATTTTGGGAGTTTCTGGATGGGTTGGTATCGCCAGAGACCTGGGCAGGGCCTGGAATATGTCGCACAGATCAACAGTGGTGGCAGCAGAACCTACTACGATCCATTGGTGAAGGGCAGAGCCACCATCTCGAGGGACAATGGCCAGAGCTCGGTGACACTGACCATCAACAGCCTCACGGATGGCGATTCAGCCTCCTATTTCTGCGCCAAAGATTCTGGCGCTGCTGCTGGTTGGCCTGTTGAAGCTTTTTTTTGGATATCCTGGTGGTTATGGTGGTTCTAGCCCCGCCCCCATCGTGGTGTCCCCAGCTGTCCCCAAACCGCAGGTTCTTCTCCCAAACTTCATCTCTCCAGCCACTCCTTGACCGCTCGGCCCAAATCTCCAAATTCTCCCCAATGTTGAACTTTCACCCCAAAACCTCAGCTGGTTTTGCCCCAAATCTCAAACAGTTCTCCAAACCTTGGCTCTTTCCCCAAATCCCAACCTTTTCCTCCAATTCTTGGCTATCTTTGCCCAAACTTCAACCTTTTCCCCAAATTCCGATAGAAGCAGTTGAGGTTTGAGGTGACAGAGGCTGAGATTTGGGGTGAAAGGGCTGAGATTTGGGGGATGAAGCAGAGCAGCTTTGGGGCCAAAGGTCCAAGTTGGGGGGAAAGTTGGAGATTTGGAACAAATAATCGAAACTGGGAGGAAAGTTCAGAGTTGGGGCAACAATGGGAAAATTTTGGGGGAAAATCTATGAGATCTGGGTGAAAATGTTCTGGTTTTGGGGCATTTTGGGACATTTTGAGATGCAGTGAAGGCGACAGGGAGCAAAACCATCAACATAAGCAACACCAGCAGCAGTACTATAGCAACCACCAAAGGAACATTTGGCGCAGAAATAGGAGGCTGAATCGCCGTCCGTGAGGCTGTTGATGGTCAGTGTCACCGAGCTCTGGCCATTGTCCCTCGAGATGGTGACCCAACCCTTGAACAGTGGATTGTACCAGGTCCTGCCGCTGCTGCTGATTCCAGTGATGAATTCCAGGCCCTGCCCAGGCCTCTGCCGCATCCAGAACATCCCAAAACTCCCGAAATCAAAGCCAGAGTCGCGGCAGACGAGGGTCACTGACCCCCCGGGTGGCCGGAGGTCACCGCCGGACTCCAGCAGGGTCACGGCCGCCCGGAGCCCTGCGGGACAAAGGCTGATGAGGCTGACTGTAGAGGTGCGGCGGCCTGAGCAGGCCGATCCTGAGTCCCCAGCACCAGCGGTCAACGCTATCCACATCACCGAAGAGGAGGGTGCTGAAGACGCGCTCTCCTGGGGCTCAGCGGAGGCCGAAGTTTGAGCCGCCCCCTCTCCACCCCTGGAAAGTTTTCCCTTCGTTCGTTGGTTTAAAGTTTTGCCTCCCCGCCTTGTTCCCTCCCTTGTTGCCACCCCCTGCTAGAACCTTCTGTTGTTGCCGCTTCCCCCTTGGTTGCAATGTATCCCCTCCCCTGTTACATTTGATTTGCTCCCCCGCTTGTCCCTCACCCGTGTACCGCAGCCCGTTGGCTCCGCCCCTGCTGTTCTGCCCCTGGAAACCCCGTGCCCTCCCATAAAACCCTCTGTCCCCCTCTCGCAGGTCCCTCGTGGTGTCACGCCTAAGGACCCTACGTGCTCCACACCAGGCATCCTTGTGACCCACCAGGCCTGCGGGTTCTCCGATGCCCTCCCTGCTCTGCCACCCTCAATAAAACAGAGCCTTGGAAACCCGCAACTCGCTTGGACTCTTTGCCTTCGGGGGCCAAAGCCTTGTCACTGCCCCCCTGCCTCAGGGACTTCCTCCTTTGCCGCGGGCAAACAGCGGGTCGACCCGAGGCCGGCTGAGGCTGCCGGAGGACAGAGAAGAAGAGCAGGGCGGGCCGAAGCCAGGACCTCCGGCCAGGTCCCTGTGGCCTTCCAGGGGCCCGCGAAGCTCCCAGCCGACCTTATTACTACATTTTACTATTAAACTGCACCTCCCCTTCCTCCTCCTCACCCTCCCAGGTCAGTCCCTCCCCTCTCCCCATGGCCACGCCCACCCCAGGCCACGCCCAGATCTGCCGCCCCACCCCAATGTCCACATTTTCCCGCAGGGCTCCGGGCGGCCATGACCCTGCTGGAGTCCGGCGGTGACCCCCCGGCCACCCGGGGGTCAGTGACCCTCGTCTGCCGCGCCTCTGGCTTCGATTTCACCAAGTTCAACATGTATTGGATTCGCCAGAGCCCCAGGAAAGCTCCAGAATGGCTCACTGAGGTCACCAACGATGGTAGCACCACCTGGTACTCGCCATTGGTCAAGGGCAGGGCCAGAGTGTCCAGGGACAATGGCCAGAGCTCGGTGACACTGACCATCAACAGCCTCACGGACGGCGATTCAGCCTCCTATTTCTGTGCCAAAGCTGATTACACTGGCACTGGGTGCTGCTTTGGTGCTGATCGTGTTTCTGCCTCTGTCCCCATCGCTGTGTCCCCAAATGTCCCCAAAGCCCTGATTGTTCCCAAAAACCAAACTCTTCACTCAATCCCTTTAATCAAAACTTAAGGCAATGATGGTGGAATTTTGGGGGAAAATTGTGAAGATTAAAGGACACACATTGAGATTTGGGATAAGGAGTCGGGGATTGTGGGACATCTTGGGAGAAGGGAGAGGAGCTGAGGAGCAACATTGTCACTGTAAGCAACACCATAACCACCGATAGCCCAACTGGAGGAGCCTTTGGTGCAGAAATAGGAGGCTGAATCGTCCTGTGTGAGGCTGTTGATGGTCAGTGTCACCGAGCTCTGGTCATTGTCCCTCGAGGCGGTGGCCCTGTCCACAAACAATGGCCCATAGTAGATGTTTCCTCCACCACTGGTCATACTGCTGATGAATTCCAGAGCCTTCCCCGGCCTCTGACGCATCCAACCCATTCCAAACCTCCCGAAATCGAAGCCAGAGGCGCGGCAGACGAGGGTCACTGACCCCCCGGGTGGCCAGAGGTCACCGCCGGACTCCAGCAGGGTCACGGCCGCCCAGAGCCCTGCGGGAAAAAGTGGACATTGGGGTGAGGCGGCGGATCTGGGCGTGGCCTGGTGTGGGCGTGGCCATGGGGAGAGGGGAGGGACTGACCTGGGAGTGTGAGGAAGAGGAGGAGGAGGAGGATTGGTTGAACTCCTCAGCTTTGTCCCAACCTTGAGCCACTTCAGACTCCAATCTCAACCTTTGGCCCCAAAATTTCAATTTCTGGCCTCAAACCAGGATCATTTTCCCCGAGCTCTCAAATCTCTGCCTTTTCCCCCAAACTCAACCGTCTCTGCCTAACTCTCCACTTTGCTGTTTTCTCCATTTAACCAAACTGGGAATGGTTTGTCCCCAAAGCTCAGAGTTTCACCCCAAATTTGAACTCTGGAGGAGCCTGAGGGGTGGGGGATGGGCAGAACATTGAGATTTTGGGAGATCACTGGCAGAATTTGGGTAAAAATGATAAAAATGGAGGCCAAGGGTTGAGCTTTGGGGAAAGGAGCAGAGAATTGTGGGATTTTTGGGGAGCCAAAGGTGAGGGTTCGGGGAAACAATCATCACCAGCATGACCAGTATTAGCATAACCACTATTGAAACATTTGGTGCAGAAATAGGAGGCTGAATCGCCGTCCGTGAGGCTGTTGATGGTCAGTGTCACCGAGCTCTGGCCATTGTCCCTCGAGATGGTGACTCTGTCCTTGAACGATGGATTGTACCAGGTGCTGCTGCCAGCTTTGTTGATCCCAGGGAGCCATTCCAGAACATTCCCAGGTCTCTGGCGCATCCAGAACATTCCGAATTGTCTGAAATTGAAGCCAGAGCTGCGGGTGAAAATTGTGGAGAAAGTTCAGAGTTGGGGCAACCATGGAAAAGTTAGTGGGAAAATGGTTGAGATTTGGGGCAAAAAGCTTTGGTTTAGGGCCATTTTGGGATGCAGTGATGGCGACAGGGAGCAACACGAGCAGCATGCGGATAGTAAACAGCAGACCAACCAGTAGCAGCAGCAGCATAGCAACCACTGGAGTCACATTTGGCACAGAAATAGGAACCGGAATCGTCCTCCCTGAGGCTGTTGATGGTCAGTGTCACCGAGCTCTGGCCATTGTCCCTCGAGATGGTGGCTCTGCCCTTGACTGATGGCAAGTAGAAGGTTCTTCCACCATCATTGGTGATCTGTGCGATGTATTCCAGTCCCTGCCCAGGTCTCTGGCGAATCCAATACATGTCGAAACTCCCGAGTTGAACCCAGAGGTACGGCAGACGAGGGTCACTGACCCCCGGGTGGCCGGAGGTCACCGCCGGACTCCAGCAGGGTCACGGCCGCCTGGAGCCCTGCGGGAAAAAGTGGACATTGGGGTGAGGCGGCGGATCTGGGCGTGGCCTGGTGTGGGCGTGGCCATGGGGAGGGGGGAGGGACTGACCTGGGAGGGTGAGGAGGAGGAGGAGGAGGAAGGGGAGGTGCAATGATCCCAAACTGGAGCAAACACAAGATTTTGGGTCAACAATGGAGATTTGCAGCCAAGAGTGAAGATTTGGTGTCAATGGCTGAACTTTCCTCACCCCAATGTCCACTTTTTCCCATAGGGCTCCGGGCGGCCGTGACCCTGCTGGAGTCCGGCGGTGACCTCCGGCTACCCGGGGGGTCAGTGACCCTCGTCTGCCGCGCCTCTGGCTTCGATTTTGAAAAATTCAACATGTATTGGATTCGCCAGAAACCTGGGAATTCTCTGGAACTCGTTGCATTCATCTCGAGCAGTGCTGGCAGCACTAAGTACGATCCATCGGTGAAGGGCAGAGCCACCATCTCGAGGGACAATGGCCAGAGCTCGGTGACACTGACCATCAACAGCCTCACGGACGGCGATTCAGCCGCCTATTTCTGCGGGAAATCATTCACTGGGTCTGACGGTTGGTGGGGAGCTGGTGGATATTTTGGTGCTTGCCATGGTTCCGGCCATACCCCCATCTTGGTGTCCCCAAATGTCCCCAAACTCCAGGTACTTCCCCCAGTTCTCAACCCTTGACCCCAATCTTGACCACTGGCCTCATCTGTCCAGTGCTGACCCCAAATGTTGACCCTCAGAGTAAAACTTTTAACAGCAAATTACAGATTTGGGGCCAAATGCTGAGGTTTGGGGTCAGAGCAGGGCAAGGGTTGGAGAAATGGCCAGAGCTGGGTGAGGGGTGAGGTTTGGGGCAAAGATTGGAAATTTGGGGTAACCTGGGGTTTGGGACACAATTAGCACCAGCATGAGCAGCAGCATAGCCGCTGTCCCGTTTGGCGCAGAAATAGGAGGCTGAATCGCCGTCCGTGAGGCTGTTGATGGTCAGTGTCACCGAGCTCTGGCCATTGTCCCTGGACAGGGTGGCTCTGCCCTCGACCGATGGAGCATAGCCGGTGCTGCTGCCATCTTTGTGGATCCCAGCGAGCCATTCCAGAACATTCCGAATTATCTGAAATCAAACCCAGAGGGGCAGCAGAGCAGAGTCACTGACCCCCAGGGGGCTTCAGATCAACCAATCCTCCTCCTCCTCACCCTCCCAGGTCAGTCCCTCCACCCTCCCCATGGTCACGCCCACACCAGGCCACGCCCAGATCTGCCACCTCACCCCAATGTCCACTTTTTCCCGCAGGGCTCCGGGCGGCCGTGACCCTGCTGAAGTCCGGCAGTGACCTCTGGCCACCCGGGGGGTCAGTGACCCTCGTCTGCCGCGCCTCTGGCTTCGATTTCAGACAATTTGGGATGGGTTGGATGCGTCAGAGACCTGGGCAGGCTCTGGAACATATCGCAAGTATCAACACTGGTGGTGGCACCTGGTACAATCCATCGTTCAAGGGCAGAGCCACCATCTCGAGGGACAATGGCCAGAGCTCGGTGACACTGACCATCAACAGCCTCACGGACGGCGATTCAGCCTCCTATTTCTGCGCCAAATTTGCTTATATTGGTGGTCCTGGTGCTAATGATGTTGGCCCCACCCCCATCTCTCTGTCCCCAAATGTCCCCAAATGCCACATTCTTCCCCCAAACCCCAACCCCTGACCCAACTCTTCACCATTTCTCCCATCCTTGCACACCTTCAGCCCCAAATCTCAACCATTGACCCCAAATCTCAACCACTGACCCCAAATCCCAACCACTTTCACCCCAAATCCCAACCACCTTCACCCCAAATCCACTCTGCTGTCACCAAATCTCCTCCAAGCACTGAAATGTTGACCACTGAGCCCAAATCTGGAACTGTGAGGCAAAGTTTGGGGAAGAAAGCTGAGATTTGGGGTGAAGAGTTGAGGTTTGGATGAATGGTTGAGGTTTGGGGTGGAAGCAATGTAGGGTTTGGGGTGAATGAAGAGCATTGGGGCAAAGAGGGCAGATTTGGGACTGAGGGTCAAGGGTTGGGTCAGAGCTGAGGTTTGGGGGAAAAGTCAGGGATTTGGGGACATTTGGGGACAAAGCAATGGGTGAGGGGCTAGAACCACCATAACCACCAGGATAACCAACATAACCAGCAGCAGCACCCCAACCAGCATAAGCAACTTTGGTGCAGAAATAGGAGGCTGAATCGCCGTCCGTGAGGCTGTTGATGGTCAGTGTCACCGAGCTCTGGCCATTGTCCCTTGAGATGGTGACCCGACCCTTGAACGATGGCGCGTAATTGGTGTTGCCACCAGTGCTGCTGATCTCTGCAATCCATTCCAGACCTTTCCCAGGTCTCTGGCGGATCCAGGACATGGTAAAACTCCCGAAATCGAAGCCAGAGGCGCGGCAGACGAGGGTCACTGACCCCCCGGGTGGCCGGAGGTCACTGCCGGACTCCAGCAGGGTCACGGCCGCCCGGAGCCCTGCGGGAAAAAGTGGACATTGGGGTGAGGCGGCGGGTCTGGGCGTGGCCTGGTGTGGGCGTGGCCATGGGGAGGGGGAGGGACTTACCTGGGAGGGTGAGGAGGAGGAGGATGGGGTGACCTCTGGCCACCTGGGGGTCATTGACTCTGCTCTGCCAAAGCTCTGGCTGCCATTTCAGACAATTTGGAATGTTCTGGATATGCCAGAGACCTGGGAATGTTCTGGAATGGCTCGCTGGGATCAACAAAGATGGCAGCAGCACCGGCTATGCTCCATCGTTCAAGGGCAGAGTCACCATCTCGAGGGACAATGGCCAGAGCTCGGTGACACTGACCATCAACAGCCTCACGGACGGCGATTCAGCCTCCTATTTCTGCGCCAAACGGGACAGCGGCTATGCTGCTGCTCATGCTGGTGCTAATTGTGTCCCAAACCCCAGGCTACCCCAAATTTCCAATCTTTGCCCCAAACCTCACCCCTCACCCAGCTCTGGCCATTTCTCCAACCCTTGCCCTGCTCTGACCCCAAACCTCGGCATTTGGCCCCAAATCTGTAATTTGCTGTTAAAAGTTTTACTCTGAGGGTCAAAATTTGGGGTCAGCACTGGACAGATGAGGCCAGTGGTCAAGATTGGGGTCAAGGGTTGAGAACTGGGGGAAGTACCTGGAGTTTGGGGACATCTGGGGACACCAAGATGGGGGTATGGCCGGTACCATGGCAAGCACCAAAATATCCACCAGCTCCCCACCAACTGTCAGACCCAGTGAATGATTTCCCGCAGAAATAGGAGGCTGAATCGCCGTCCGTGAGGCTGTTGATGGTCAGTGTCACCGAGCTCTGGCCATTGTCCGTCGAGATGGTGGCTCTGCCCTTCACTGATGGATCATACTTAGTGCTGCCAGCACTGCTCGAGATGAATGCAACGAGTTCCAGAGAATTCCCAGGTTTCTGGCGAATCCAATACATGTTGAATTTTCCAAAATCGAAGCCAGAGGCGCGGCAGATGAGGGTCACTGACCCCCCCGGGTGGCCGGAGGTCACCGCCGGACTCCAGCAGGGTCACGGCCGCCCGGAGCCCTGCGGGAAAAAGTGGACATTGGGGTGAGGAAAGTTCAGCCATTGACACCAAATCTTCACTCTTGGCTGCAAATCTCCATTGTTGACCCAAAATCTTGTGTTTGCTCCAGTTTGGGATCATTGCACCTCCCCTTCCTCCTCCTCCTCCTCCTCACCCTCCCAGGTCAGTCCCTCCCCTCTCCCCATGGCCACGCCCACACCAGGCCACGCCCAGATCTGCCACCTCACCCCAATGTCCACTTTTTCCCACAGGGCTCTGGGCGGCCGTGACCCTGCTGGAGTCCGGCGGTGACCTCCGGCCACCCAGGGGGTCAGTGACCCTCGTCTGCCGCGCCTCTGGCTTCGATTTCGGACAATTCGGGATGGGTTGGATGCGTCAGAGACCTGGGCAGGCTCTGGAAGCCATCGCGAGTATCAGCAATGGTGGCAGCGCCTACTACGATCCATCGTTCAAGGGTCGGGTCACCATCTCGAGGGACAATGGCCAGAGCTCGGTGACACTGACCATCAACAGCCTCACGGACGGCGATTCAGCCTCCTATTTCTGCGCCAAACGTTACAATAGTGGTGCTGGTGGTGGTACTGCTGCTCGCTGTGGTCACTCTGCTGGTGGGTAACCACTGGTGACCATCAGGCTGACCCCCAATATGTCATCAAATGTCCCCAAACAGCACATTCTTCCCCCAAGTCTGGAGCATTGACCCAAATCTCCACCATTTCCCCCCAAATTCTTCCACTGTTTCCCCAACTCTCAACATTCTGCCCATCCCCCACCCCCTCAGGCTCCTCCAGAGTTCAAATTTGGGGTGAAACTCTGAGCTTTGGGGACAAACCATTCCTGGTTTGGTTAAATGGAGAAAACAGCAAAGTGGAGAGTTAGGCAGAGATGGTTGAGTTTGGGGGAAAATGTGAGATTTGAGAGACAACGTTGAGCTCAGGAGAAAAATGGTCAGGGCAGATTTGGGACTGAGGGTCAGAGGCGAGGTTTGGGTGAAAACTCAGGGATTTGGGGACAGCTGGGGACACTGAAATGGGGGCGGGGCTAGAACCACCATAACCACCAGAATAACCAATACAAGCAACACCATAACCAGCACCACCAGCAACAGCAGATTTGGCGCAGAAATAGGAGGCTGAATCGCCGTCTGTGAGGCTGTTGATGGTCAGTGTCACCGAGCTCTGGCCATTGTCCCTCGAGATGGTGACCCGACCCTTGAACGATGGCGAGTAGTCGGTGTCGCTGCCATCAGTGTAGATCTCTGCAATCCACTCCAGAGCCTTCCCAGGTCTCTGTCGGACCCACATCATGCTGAAACTCCCAAAATCGAAGCCATGGCCGGGGGTGGGTGTGGCCATGGGGAGGAAGGAAGGACTGAGCAAGGAGGGTGAGGGAGGAGGAGGAGGATTGGTTGACCTCCGGCCACCCGGGGGTCAGTGACCCTTGTCTGCCGCGCCTCTGGCTTCGATTTCGGACAATTCGCGATGGGTTGGTATCGCCAGCCCCCCGCGAAGGTTATGGAATACATCGCCAGGATCAACAAAGATGGCAGCAGCACCTGGTACCGTTCACCAGTCAAGGGCAGAGCCACCATCTCGAGGGACAATGGCCAGAGCTCGGTGACACTGACCATCAACAGCCTCACAGACGGCGATTCAGCCTCCTAGTTCTGCGCCAAAAAAGATAATGCTTATGCAGCTTCTCCTGATGCTGCTTATGATGTTGGCCCTGCCCCCATCTCTGTGTCCCCAAATGTCCCCAAATCCCACATTCTTCCCCCAAACCCCAACCCCTGACCCAACTCTTCACCATTTCTCCCATCCTTGCACACCTTCAGCCCCAAATCTCAACCATTGACCCCAAATCCCAACCATTGACCCCAAATCTCAACCACTGACCCCAAATCTCAACCATTGACCCCAAATCTCAACCACCTTCACCCCAAATCCACTCTGCTGTCACAAAATCTCCTCCAAGCACTGAAATGTTGACCACTGAGCCCAAATCTGGAACTGTGAGGCAAAGTTTGGGGAAGAAAGCTGAGATTTGGGGTGAAGAGTTGAGGTTTGGATGAATGGTTGAGGTTTGGGGTGGAACCAATGTAGGGTTTGGGGTGAATGAAGAGCATTGGGGCAAAGAGGGCAGATTTGGGAGTGAGGGTCAAGGGTTGGGTCAGAGCTGAGGTTTGGGGGAAAAATCAGGGATTTGGGGACATTTGGGGACATTTGGGGACAAAGCAATGGGGGCGGGGCTAGAACCACCATAACTACCAGGAGGAACAATATAAGCAGCAGCAGCAACCCAACCACCAGCACCAGGGTCTTTGGTGCAGAAATAGGAGGCTGAATCGCCGTCCGTGAGGCTGTTGATGGTCAGTGTCACCGAGCTCTGGCCATTGTCCCTCGAGATGGTGACCTGACCCTTGAACGATGGCGCGTAGAAGGTGTAGCTGCCATCTTTGCTGATCCCAGCGATGTATTCCAGGCCTTTCCCTGGTCTCTGCCTGGCCCAACCCATCCCGAATTGTCCGAAATCAAAGCCAGAGGCACGGCAGACGAGGGTCACTGACCCCCCGGGTGGCCGGAGGTCACCGCCGGACTCCAGCAGGGTCACGTCCGCCCGGAGCCCTGCGGGAAAAAGTGGACATTGGGGTGAGGAGAGTTCAGCCATTGACCCCAAATCTGGGCTCTGGACAAAGGATCACCTCTGGCCCAAGTGTCCCCAATCCCTCAATCCCATAATCCTCCAGGCTTGAATAACCCTTGGAGCTCCTCCGGCCCAGCCTGGCCTTGTCCCCACCTTGTCCCCAGCCCTGAGCCCTCAGTGTCACCTCCAGGCCGCCCTGGATCACCTGCAGCTCTGCAGAGCCCAAAGTCCTCCCTGATCCTCCTTTCCTCCAGGCTGAGCTCCACCAGCTCCCCCAGCCCTGCTGGGCTTCCAGAACCTTCCAGCTCCGTTCCATCTGCAGACCTGCCCTGGACGGATGGACACAGCCAGGGCTGACCAGAGCCCAGACTGGGGACAGAGGGACAGCAGCTGGGCCAGGGTGGCTTTGGGAAAGAGTTTGGGGTTTGGGTTTGGGGATGTTTAAGGACACAGAGATGGGGGCGTGGCCAACACTGTTCGCAGCAACATTAACATAATCATTATTCTGTTTGGCGCAGAAATAGGAGGCTGAATCGCCGTCCGTGAGGCTGTTGATGGTCAGTGTCACCGAGCTCTGGCCATTGTCCTTCGAGATGGTGGCTCTGCCCTTGACCAATGACGCGTAGTAGGTGCTGCCGCCACCACTGCTGATCTCTGCAATCAGTTCCAGGCCCTGCCCAGGTCTCTGGCGGATCCAGGACATGCGGGAACTCCCAAAATTGAAGCCAGAGGCGCGGCAGACGAGGGTCACTGACCCCCGGGTGGCCGGAGGTCAACCAATCCTATTCCTCCTCCTCCTCACCCTCCCAGGTCAGTCCCTCCCCTCTCCCCATGGCCACGCCCACCCCAGGCCACGCCCAGATCCGCCGCCTCACCCCAATGTCCACTTTTTCCCACAGGGCTCCTGGCGGCCGTGACCCTGCTGGAGTCCGGCGGTGACCTCCGGCCACCCGGGGGGTCAGTGACCCTCGTCTGCCGCGCCTCTGGCTTTGATTTCGGACAATTTGGGATGGGTTGGTATCGCCAGAGACCTTGGAATGTTCTGGAATGGGTCGCAAGCATCCACAAAGATGGTCGAACCTGGTACCATTCATTGGTGAAGGGCAGAGCCACCATCTCGAGGGACAATGGCCAGAGCTCGGTGACACTGACCATCAACAGCCTCACGGACAGCGATTCAGCCTCCTATTTCTGCGCCAAAAATGCTGGTGGTTATTATATTTCCAGCCCTGCCCCCAACTCTGTGTCCCCAAATGTCCCCAAATCCCACATTCTGCCCGCAAACGTCAACCCTTGACCCAACTCTTGACCATTTGTTTCCGCCTTGCACATCTTCAGGCCCAAATCTTGACCGCTTTGCCCCCAAATCCATTGTCATGTCAGCATATCTCACCATGGACCTTAAATTTGGAACTGTGAGGCAAAGTTTGGGGAACAAAGCTGAGATTTGGGGTGAAGAGTTGAGGTTTGGATGAATGGTTGAGGTTTGGGGTTGAACCAGTTTAGGGTTTGGGGTGAATGAAGAGCATTGGGGCAAAGAGGGCAGATTTGGGACTGAGGGTCAAGGGTTGGATCAGAGCTGAGGCTTGGGGGAAAAGTCAGGGATTTGGGGACATTTGGGGACACAGCCATGGGGGCGGGGCTAGAACCACCATAACCACCAGGATAACCAACATAAGAAGCATCAGCCCAAGAACCAGCAACTTTGGCGCAGAAATAGGAGGCTGAATCGCCGTCCGTGAGGCTGTTGATGGTCAGTGTCACCGAGCTCTGGCCATTGTCCCTCGAGATGGTGACCCGACCCTCAAACGATGGCGCGTAGTCGGTGTAGCCACCACCACTGCTGATCCCAGCAATCCATTCCAGAGCCTTCCCAGGTCTCTGGCGGACCCACATCATGCTGGAACTCCCAAAATCGAAGCCAGAGGCGCGGCAGACGAGGGTCACTGACCCCCCGGGTGGCCGGAGGTCACCGCCGGACTCCAGCAGGGTCACGGCCGCCCGGAGCCCTGCGGGAAAAAGTGGACATTGGGGTGAGGAAAGTTCAGCCATTGACACCAAATCTTCACTCTTGGCTGCAAATCTCCATTGTTGACCCAAAATCTTGTGTTTGCTCCAGTTTGGGATCATTGCACCTCCCCTTCCTCCTCCTCCTCCTCCTCACCATCCCAGGTCAGTCCCTCCCCTCTCCCCATGGCCACGCCCACCCCAGGCCACGCCCAGATGTGCTGCCTCACCCCAATGTCCACTTTTTCCCGCAGGGCTCCGGGCGGCCGTGACCCTGCTGGAGTCCGGCGGTGACCTCCGGCCACCCGGGGGTCAGTGACCCTCGTCTGCCGCGCCTCTGGCTTCAATTTCGGGAGTTTCGACATGTATTGGATTCGCCAGAGACCTGGGCAGGGACTGGAATACATCGCACAGATCACCAACGATGGTGGAAGAACCTTCTACTTGCCATCAGTCAAGGGCAGAGCCACCATCTCGAGGGACAATGGCCAGAGCTCGGTGACACTGACCATCAACAGCCTCAGGGAGGACGATTCCGGTTCCTATTTCTGTGCCAAATGTGACTCCAGTGGTTGCTATGCTGCTGCTGCTACTGGTTGGTCTGCTGTTTACTATCCGCATGCTGCTCGTGTTGCTCCCTGTCGCCATCACTGCATCCCAAAATGGCCCTAAACCAAAGCTTTTTTCCCCAAATCTCAACCATTTTCCCACTAACTTTTCCATGGTTGCCCCAACTCTGAATTTTCTCCACAATTTTCACCCGCAGCTCTGGCTTCGATTTCAGACAATTCGGAATGTTCTGGATGCGCCAGAGACCTGGGAATGTTCTGGAATGGCTCGCTTGGATCAACAAAGCTGGCAGCAGCACCTGGTACAATCCATCGTTCAAGGGCAGAGTCACCATCTCGAGGGACAATGGCCAGAGCTCGGTGACACTGACCATCAACAGCCTCACGGACGGCGATTCAGCCTCCTATTTCTGCACCAAACGTGGTGCTGCTGGTTATGGTGCTGAAAATATTGATTTTGGCCTCGACCCCATCCTGTGTCCCCAGCTGTCCCCAAACCTCAAAGGTCACACTGCCCTCCCATTGTCCCTCTGTCCCCACCCTGCTCTGGCCCCAGGACTAGTCAGTCTCTCGTGGCTGCCCACGGCCAGCGGTTCGAGTCCCCCTGGGGTCATTGACCCTGAGCTGACCCCGAGCTGGGGGCGGGGCTGGCTGGAGGCGGAGGGGCTCTGCAGGGGCAGCTGGACACACCTGAGTCAGGACTGCGAATTGGGGCAAAACTTGCAGAGTTTGGGCAAAGATTGAGATTTGGGGCTGAAGTGTTCAAGGGTTTGGGGTCAGTGAGCAGCATTGGGGCAAAGAGGGCAGATTTGGGACTGAGGGTCAAGGGTTGGATCAGGGCTGAGGTTTGGGGGAAAAGTCAGGGATTTGGGGACATTTGGGGTCAAAGTGATATGGGAGGGGCTAGAACCACCATAACCACCAGGATGACCAATATATGCAGCAACATTCCAACTAGTGCCAGAATTTTTGGCGCAGAAATAGGAGGCTGAATCGCCGTCCGTGAGGCTGTTGATGGTCAGTGTCACCGAGCTCTGGCCATTGTCCCTCGAGATGGTGGCTCTGCCCTTCACCGATTGCCCATAGCCGGTGCTGCCATCTTTGTGGATCCCAGCTACCCATTCCAGAACATTCCCAGGTCTCTGGCAATACCAACCCATCCCGAATTGTCCGAAATTGAAGCCAGAGGCGCGGCAGACGAGGGTCACTGACCCCCCGGGTGGCCGGAGGTCACCGCCGGACTCCAGCAGGGTCACGGCTGCCCAGAGCCCTGCGGGAAAAATTGGACATTGGGGTGAGGAAAGTTCAGCCATTGACTCCAAATCTGGGCTGTGGGGAAAGGATGAAAGTGTCCCTCAAGATGGTGAACCAACCCGTGAACGGTGGAGTGTGTAGGTGCTGCCATCTTTGCAGATCGCAGCAACGTATTCCAGAACATTCCCAGGTCTCTGGCGGATCCACATCATGGCAAATTGTCCGAAATTGAAGCCAGAGGCGCGGCAGATGAGGGTCACTGACCCCCCGGGTGGCCGGAGGTCACCGCCGGACTCCAGCAGGGTCACGGCCGCCTGGAGCCCTGTGGGAAAAAGTGGACAGTGGGGTGAGGCGGCAGATCTGGGCGTGGCCTGGGGTGGGCGTGGCCATGGGGAGTGGGGAGGGACTGGCCTGGGAGGGTGTCTTAGTTTGAAAGACAGGTGTCTGCTAAGAGAGTTTGAACCCTCCTTTAGGAGAGAGAATGTGATTTTCCCCTCCCTCCGAATTATTTTAATTTTTAAATCAAGGGCTTTCAGGCAACGGTATGGGAAAGGAATAACAGTTCTTTACTAGTATCTATAACCAAGCAATAACAATAATAATAATAACCACAAATAGAACCAGAAACCAATGGCAGATGACTTTTTGAGGTGCCGAGCACTTTCCCGTGTGGTGTAATTACTGTTCCAAGCAGCAGGGGCGCTGTTGAGCTCCCGGCCGGGCAGGGCAGCTGCGATGACTGCCGAGCGGCTGCGGGTGGCGCTGTGGCGCAGGGTCAGGTCAGCCTCACACAGCTGGTGATGGAGGAAAAGGCTGAGAAGCAGCCAGGCAGGTCGGAGCGGCGAGCAGGGCGGCAGGGGGGCAAGGACTGGCTCTCCCCGGCTAGCCAGCGAGGTGACAGGGACTCCGCAGCCACAGCCGACGCCGCGGTCTCGTGCGGCAGAGCGGGGCGGGCGGCAGGGACAGCCGGACTCCCCGGCAGCTGCCGCGAGAAACGCAGCCGGGAGAACGTGCCCTGCAAATGGGAAAGAGGTTGGATCAAAGCTCACCCAGCCAGGAGGAGAAGACAGCACAGCTGGATCTCCTGCGGTCAGAGCCAGAAGCAAAGAGCAGCCTCTCCTCTCCTGTCCTGTCCTGTCCTGTCCTGTCCTGTCCTGTCCTCTCCTCTCCTCTCCTCTCCTCTCCTCTCCTCTCCTCTCCTCTCCAGACCAGACCAGACCAGACCAGACCAGACCAGACCAGACCAGACCAGACCAGACAGCCAATCCCAAAATCGGCCGGCTCCTCCCTCCCCTGCCCCGCCCAGCACACCCTTTTGTCTCTCATGAAGGAGTTGATGGCTCTGATCACCCAGACGTTTCTTGCTCAGGAACAGGGATGGAGGAAAAATTCCAATGTCCCCGACCCCCAACATTGTCACCCAATTAAATCGATTTATTTCCTTTTATTCCTAAAAAAATAAATGCATAGGAATTGAAATAAAATGCATACAAGTGGCTTCTTTTGGTTTATTTCATGTATTTTCCCCCCAAAATTTCCGATTTTCCCATTTTATCCCAATTATTTAATTCTGTTTAATTCCATTTTACTTAATTTTTTTTAATTTATTATAAAAACCCCAAAATATTCCTAAGGCAAAAAAATCAAAGCAGCAAAGAAAATGGAGAAGAAAATCAAATTATTTATTTCGCTGTTGAAACCAAAGTATTTATTAATAATTATTGAAGTTTGATGAAATTTAAATAACTTTAATACACATTAAAAAACATTGTTAAAATTAATAAAATAATCTGATAAAATATCGAAACGACAAAATAAAAATATTCCAAACCAAAATAAAAACAGAAATCTAAAAAAAAATCATTTATAAATCATTAATGAATGCCAAATAAGCAAAAAGTTAAAAAATTATTAATGGAAGTAATTAATTAATACCAATTAAAAAGTTAAGTACAAATAATAATAGTAGATATTTACAAAAATGGGAATTAAAAATTTCCACAATTGGAAAATAATTAATTAAATTCCCCTAAAATCATCATAATGATTAAATTGGGGCTAAAATGCAATTAAAAACTAGAAAACTAAATAATTAGAGAAAACAAAATTAATAATAGGAGAGAAATCCAATTTCAGGATCACAAATTTAATAAAAATGAAATTGTCAAGAATGAATTAAACTGAATTAAATTATTCAAAGTTATAAAAAATTAAATTAATAAATATAATTTGAAATTTATAAAATGTAAGAATTGCTGGAGATCAATAATTTCATAAATTGAATAAAATAATGAAACTAATGAGAATAAAGTTATTTTAAAACATATAAAATAATAAAAGTTAATTAATAACTATAAAAATTAGTAAATATCGGCAGATATTAAAAAATATCTCAAAATTCAACAAAAATTAATAAAAATCAAATCAAACTCGTAAAATCGTGAAAATTCAAGAAAAGCAGTAAATAAGAAAATTAAAAATTAATATTGGTTAATTACATTAATAAGTATTGATAACAAAACAAACGCAGCAAATAAAAATTAATGAAAACAATAAAAAAAGAAATAAAAATTATTACTGAAATTAAATTATTAAAATAAGTTTTAAGAGCAATAAAATCAGTAAAATAAAATCAATAAAATACAATCAATAAAACAAAATAAACAAAATAAAATCCAATTAAATCAATAAAAAATGATATAAAAATTTGAAATTAACAGAAAATTAACCAAATTCAGATGAAACAAACCCAAATCCTTCCCCAGCCCCAGCTCAGGTTTTTCTCTCTCAGCCCCATCAGCTCCTCCCCATTTTGGGGCCAAAAACGCCCATTTTGGGGATTTCCCCAACCCCCCCGGAAAGTCCCAAAAAGGCCCAAAAAAGCCCCAAATTTGTTTCGCTTTTGGGGTTTCGGTGCAGCTGCAGCTCTCGGCAGCTGCTCGGCGCTTCGTTAGGCTGGGGACGCTAATTAGGGTGGTTAAGTAGAGTTATTTCATTAATTAGGGTTGGTAATTAGGGTTAAAATGTAATTTAGCCACAAAAAAAATAGTTTAATGTGGGTAGTTAATTTTATCAGGGCTAATAATTAAGTTTTTAAGTAATTAATTAATTTAAATAATTAAATTCAGGTTTATAATAAAATTATTGTGTAAATTTGTTTATTTGGGTAAATTATTTCCATTATTGGGGCAAATAATTGAGACTATTTGGGTTCAAACTCAATTTAAAATTAAGAAAACCTTTAATTAATATCAATAATTAATTTGGTGTTGTTTTGGCCTCTTGTTGATCAAATCTCAACCTTTTGCCCCAAATTCAACAGGTTTTGCTGCAAATCTTCACTTTTGACCCCAAATCTCAACAACTGACCCAAAATATGGATTATTGACCCCAAAATCCAACCCTTGACCCTTTCCTTGGTGAGGAAAGTTCAGCCATTGACCCCAAATCTTCACTCTTGGCTGCAAATCTCCATTGTTGACCCAAAATCTTGTGTTTGCTCCAGTTTGGGATCATTGCACCTCCCCTTCCTCCTCCTCCTCCTCCTCACCCTCCCAGGTCAGTCCCTCCCCCCCTCCCCATGGCCACGCCCACCCCAGGCCACACCCAGATCTGCCACCTCACCCCAATGTCCACTTTTTCCCGCAGGGCTCCGGGCGGCCGTGACCCTGCTGGAGTCCAGCGGTGACCTCCGGCCACCCGGGGGGTCAGTGACCCTCGTCTGCCGTGCCTCTGGCTTCGATTTCGGACAATTCGGGATGGGTTGGGCCAGACAGAGACCTGGGAAGACAATGGAATTCATGGCTGGGATCAGCAATGGTGGTGGCACCTTCTACAATCCATCGTTCAAGGGTCGGGTCACCATCTCGAAGGACAATGGCCAGAGCTCGGTGACACTGACCATCAACAGCCTCACGGACGGCGATTCAGCCTCCTATTTCTGTGCCAAAAAATTGATGGTTGGGATGCTTCTGCTGATGCTTGTTGTGTTGGCCACGCCCACATCTTCGTGTCCCCAGATGTCCCCAAATCGCAGACTCTTCACCCCAACCCCAACCCTTTTCCCAACCCTTGGCCATTTCTCCCAACCCTTCAGTGATCCTAAATCTCAGTCTTTGTGCCCAAAACCTGAATTAGCTCCAAATCTCAACTTTATTGTCCAAAACGTTTTGGTAAAATGAACATTTGGGGTCAATGGTTGAGATTTGGGGCTAAAGATGCCCAAGGTTGGGAGAAATGGTCAAGAGTTGGGTCAGGGGTTGGGGTTTGGGGGAAGAATGTGGGATTTGGGGACATTTGGGGACGCAGAGGTGGGGGCGGGGCCAACACGATCAGCAGAAGCACCATCACCAGCAACTTTGGCACAGAAATAGGAGGCTGAATCGCCGTCGGTGAGGCTGTTGATGGTCAGTGTCACCGAGCTCTGGTCATTGTCCCTCGAGATGGTGACCCGACCCTTGAACGGTGGTGTATAGCCGGTGCTGCCATCTTTGCGGATCGCAGCGATGTATTCCAGAACATTCCCAGGTCTCTGGCGGATCCATATCATGGCAAATTGTCCAAAGTCGAAGCCAGAGGCGCGGCAGACGAGGGTCACTGACCCCCTGGGTGGCCGGAGGTCACCGCCGGACTCCAGCAGGGTCACAGCCTCCCGGAGCCCTGCGGGAAAAAGTGGACATTGGGGTGAGGTGGCGGATCTAGGCGTGGCCTGGTGTGGGCGTGGCCATGGGGAGGGGGAGGGTCTGGCCTGGGAGTGTGAGGAGTAGGAGGAGGATTGGTTGACCTCCGGCCACCCGGGGGGTCAGTGACCCTCGTCTGCCGCGGCTCTGGCTTCGATTTTGGACAATTCGGGATGGGTTGGATCAGACAGAAACCCAGGAAGGTTCTGGAATGGGTCGCTGGGATCCATGGTGGTGGCACCGGAACCTGCTACTCACCATCGTTCGAGGGCAGAGTCACCATCTCGAGGGACAATGGCCAGAGCTCGGTGACACTGACCATCAACAGCCTCACGGACGGCGATTCAGCCTCTTATTTCTGTGCCAAAAAAGATAATGCTTATGGTGATTATGGTCTTCCTTGTTGTTTTGACCCTGTCCCCATCTCTCTGTCCCCAGCTGTCCCCAAACCTCAAAGGTCACACTGCCCTCCCATTGTCCCTCTGTCCCCACCCTGCTCTGGCCCCAGGACTGGTCAGTCTCTCATGGCTGCCCACGCAGCGGTTCGAGTCCCCCTGGGGTCATTGACCCTGAGCTGACCCCGAGCTGGGGGCGGGGCTGGCTGGAGGGGGGAGGGGCTCTGCAGGGGCAGCTGGACACACCTGAGCCAGGACTGCGAATTGGGGCAAAACTGGCAGAGTTTGGGCAAAGATTGAGATTTGGGGCTGAAGTGTTCAAGGGTTTGGGGTGAATGAAGAGCATTGGGGCAAACAGGGCAGATTTGGGACTGAGGGTCAAGGGTTGGATCAGAGCTGAGGTTTGGGGGAAAAGTCAGGGATTTGGGGACATTTGGGACACTGTGATGGGGGCGGGGCTAGAACCACCATAACCACCAGAACGACCAATATAATCATCAGTAGCCCAAACAGCATCAGAGCCTTTGGTGCAGAAATAGGAGGCTGAATCGCCGTCCGTGAGGCTGTTGATGGTCAGTGTCACTGAGCTCTGGTCATTGTCCTTCGAGATGGTGACCCGACCCTTGAAATCTGGCGCGTAGTAGGCGCTGCCAGCGCTGCTGGTCTCTGCAATCCATTCCAGGCCTTTCCCAGGTCTCTGGCGGATCCAGGACATGGCGAATTCTTTGAAATCGAAGCCAGAGGCACGGCAGACGAGGGTCACTGACCCCCCAAGAGGATACTCACCACCGCCGGACTCCAGCAGGGTCACGGCCGCCCGGAGCCCTGCGGGAAAAAGTGGACATTGGGGTGAGGCGGCGGATCTGGGCGTGGCCTGGGGTGGGCGTGGCCATGGGGAGCGGGGAGGGACTGACCTGGGAGGGTGAGGAGGAGGAGGAGGATGGGGTGACCTCCGGCCACCCCGGGGGTCAGTGACCCTCATTTGCCGCACCTCTGGCTTCGATTTCGGACAATTCGGGATGGGTTGGTATCGCTAGCCCCCCGGGAAGGTTATGGAATACATCACCAGCATCAACAAAGATGGCAGCACCTGGTACCGTTCATCGGTGAAGGGCAGAGCCACCATCTCGAGGGACAATGGCCAGAGCTCGGTGACACTGACCATCAACAGCCTCACGGACGGCGATTCAGCCTCCTATTTCTGTGGGAAATCTGCTAATCATCTTAGTCCTGGCACTGCTTCTTTTTCTCCATCCCCATCTCTGTGTCTCCAAATGTCCCAAAATTTCACATTCTTCCCCCAAATCTAAACCCTTGACCTAATTCCTCACTCTTTTCCCCAGGATTCTACTGGTTCTGATCCAATCCTCAACCTTTGTCACCAAACTGGGAATCAGTTTGTTTCCTGAGCTCAACTTTGTCCCTCAAATGTCACCCAATCTCGACTGGTTTTGCCCCAAATCTGCACTGCTGGCACCGAGTCAGAGCCACTGACCAAATCCTGACCATTGACCCAAATCTCAATTATTCACACAATTCCTGATTGACTGTTGACCCGAGTCTCAGTGATTGACCCAAATCCTGACCATTGACCCAAATATTTACCATTGAAACAAATCTCAATTATTCACACAATTCCTGATTGACCATTGACCCAAATATCATTGATCGACCCAAATCCTGACCATTGACCCAAATCTTACAGATTGACCCAAATCTCACAGATTGACCCAAATCTCAATTATTCACCCCAATCTCAAGCACTGACCTCAATCTCAACCTTTGGCCACAAATGTTGACATTTACACCAAAATTTGGAGGAAAAAATTTGAGATTTGGGGCAAAGAGTTGAGGTTTGGGGTGGAACCAATTTAGGGTTTGGAGTGAATGAAGAGCATTGGGGCAAAGAGGGCAGATTTGGGACTGAGGGTCAAGGGTTGGACCAGAGCTGAGTTTTGGGGGAAAAGTCAGGGATTTGGGGACAGCTGGGGACACAGCGATGGGGATGAGGTCAAAATCATCATAACCACCAGGAAAACCAACATAACAAGCAGTAGCACCCCAACCAGCACCACCATAAGCAGATTTGGCGCAGAAATAGGAGGCTGAATCGTCGTCCGTGAGGCTGTTGATGGTCAGTGTCACCGAGCTCTGGCCATTGTCCCTCGAGATGGTGACCCGACCCTTGAACGATGACCCATAGAAGGTGCTGTTGCCACTCTTGCTGATCTCTGCAATCCATTCCAGGCCCTGCCCAGGTCTCTGGCGAATCCAATACATGTTGAAACGCCCAAAATCGAAGCCAGAGGCGTGGCCTGACAAGGGTCACTGACCCTCCGGGTGGCCGGAGGTCATCCATCCTCCTCCTCCTCCTCACCCTCCCAGGTCAGTCCCTCCCCTCTCCCCATGGCCACGCCCACACCAGGCCACGCCCAGATCCACCGCCTCACCCCAATGTTCACTTTTGCCCACAGGGCTCCGGGCGGCCATGACCCTGCTGGAGTCCGGTGGTGACCTCCGGCCACCCGAGGGGTCAGTGACCCTCGTCTGCCGCGGCTCTGGCTTCAATTTTGGCAGTTTCAGCATGTCCTGGATCCGCCAGCGTCTGGGCAGGCTCTGGTATGGATTGCTGAGGTCAACAGCAATGGCAGCACCACGCATCATCAGTCGAGGGCAGAGCCAGAGTGACCAGGGACAACGGCCAGAGTTCGGTGACACTGACCATCAACTGACCATGGACAGCGATTCAGCCTCCTGTTTCTGCGGGAAGAATACTTACGGTTGTTGTGCTCATGCTGGTGCTCTTTGCGGCTTTGGTGATAATAGTGTTGGCCACGCCCCAATTGCTATGTCCCCAAATGTCCCCAAATCTCAGATTCTTCCCCCAAATCTCCTCCCTTAACCCCTGACCCAATTCCTGACCGTTTCTTCCATCACGCACATCTTCAGCCCCAAATCTCAATCTCTGTTGGAACCAAATCCTCAATGTTCTCATGAAGCTCAGGGCAGTGAGGTTGAGATTTGGGTCAAGGGTGGTGATTTGAGACCGAGGTCAGTGCTTTGGGGACATTTGGGGACAGAGCGAGGGGGATTGGCCAAAGCCACCAGAATGACCAGAAATAGCAGCCACCACAGCTGGCCAACCACCAGCAGCACCAGAGGAAGATTTGGCACAGAAATAGGAGGCTGAATCGCCGTCCGTGAGGCTGTTGATGGTCAGTGTCACCGAGCTCTGGTCATTGTCCCTCGAGATGGTGACACTGCCCTTGACCGATGGTGAGTAGAGCATGGTGACACCATTGCTGCCAATCCCAGCAACCCATTCCAGAACCTTCCCAGGGCTCTGTCTGACCCACATCATGTTGAATTGTCCGAAATCAAAGCCAGAGGCGCGGCAGACGAGGGTCACTGACCCACCGGGTGGCCGGAGGTCAACCAATCCTCCTCTTCCTCTTCCTCACCCTCCCAGGTGAGTCCCTCCCCCCCCTCCCCATGGCCACGCCCACCCCAGGCCACATGCAGATTGGCCACCTCACCCCAATGTCCACTTTTTCCCACAGGGCTCCGGGCAGCCGTGACCCTGCTGGAGTCCAGCGGTGACCTCCGGCCACCCGGGGGGTCAGTGACCCTCGTCTGCCGCGCCTCTGGCTTCGATTTCACCAAGTTCAACATGTATTGGATTCGCCAGAGCCCCAGGAAAGCTCCAGAATGGCTCACTGAGGTCACCAACGATGGTGGCACCACCTGGTACTCGCCATTGGTCAAGGGCAGGGCCAGAGTGTCCAGGGACAATGGCCAGAGCTCGGTGACACTGACCATCAATAGCCTCACGGATGGCGATTCAGCCTCCTATTTCTGCGCCAAAGCTGATTACGCTGGCACTGGGTGCTGCTTTGGTGCTGATCGTGTTTCTGCCTCTGTCCCCATTGCTGTGTCCCCAAATGTCCCCAAAGCACAGATTGCTCCCAAAAACCAAACTCTTCACTCAATCCCTTTAATCAAAACTTAAGGCAATGATGGTGGAATTTTGGGGGAAAATTGTGAAGATTAAAGGACACACATTGAGATTTGGGATAAGGAGTTGGGGATTGTGGGACATCTTGGGAGAAGGGAGAGGAGCTGAGGAGCAACATTGTCACCGTAAGCAACACCATAACCACCAATAGCCCAACTGAGGAGCTTTTGGTGCAGAAATAGGAGGCTGAATCGTCCTGTGTGAGGCTGTTGATGGTCAGTGTCACCGAGCTCTGGCCATTGTCCCTCGAGGCGGTGGCTCTGTCCACAAACAATGGCCCATAGTAGATGTTTCCTCCACCACTGTTCATACTGGTGATGAATTCCAGAGCCTTCCCCGGCCTCTGACGCATCCAACCCATTCCAAAACTCCTGAAATCGAAGCCAGAGGCGTGGCAGACGAGGGTCACTGACCCCCCGGGTGGCCGGAGGTCACCGCTGGACTCCAGCAGGGTCACGGCCGCCCGGAGCCCTGCGGGAAAAAGTGGACATTGGAGTGAGGTGGCGGATCTGGGCGTGGCCTGGTGTGGGCGTGGCCATGGGGAGGGTGGAGGGACTGACCTGGGAGGGTGAGGAAGAGGAGGAGGAGGATTGGTTGAACTCCTCAGCTTTGTCCCAACCTTGAGCCACTTCAGACTCCAATCTCAACCTTTGGCCCCAAAATTTCAATTTCTGGCCTCAAACCAGGATCATTTTCCCCGAGCTCTCAAATCTCTGCCTTTTCCCCCAAACTCAACCATCTCTGCCTAACTCTCCACTTTGCTGTTTTCTCCATTTAACCAAACCGGGAATGGTTTGTCCCCAAAGCTCAGAGTTTCACCCCAAGTTTGAACTCTGGAGGAGCCTGAGGGGTGGGGGATGGGCAGAACATTGAGATTTTGGGAGATCACTGGCAGAATTTGGGTAAAAATGATAAAAATGGAGGCCAAGGGTTGAGCTTTGGGGAAAGGAGCAGAGAATTGTGGGATTTTTGGGGAGCCAAAGGTGAGGGTTCGGGGGAAACAATCATCACCAGCACGACCAGCATTAGCATAACCACTATTGAAACATTTGGCGCAGAAATAGGAGGCTGAATCGCCGTCCGTGAGGCTGCTGATGGTCAGTGTCACCGAGCTCTGGCCATTGTCCCTCGAGATGGTGACTCTGCCCTTGAACGATGGATTGTACCAGGTGCTGCTGCCACCTTTGTTGATCCCAGCGAGCCATTCCAGAACATTCCCAGGTCTCTGGCAGATCCAGAACATTCCGAATTGTCTGAAATCGAAGCCAGAGCTGCGGGTGAAAATTGTGGAGAAAGTTCAGAGTTGGAGCAACCATGGAAAAGTTAGTGGGAAAATGGTTGAGATTTGGGGCAAAAAGCTTTGGTTTAGGGACATTTTGGGATGCAGTGATGGCGACAGGGAGCAACACGAGCAGCATGCGGATAGTAAACAGCAGACCAACCAGTAGCAGCAGCATAGCAACCACTGGAGTCACATTTGGCACAGAAATAGGAACCGGAATCGTCCTCCCTGAGGCTGTTGATGGTCAGTGTCACCGAGCTCTGGCCATTGTCCCTCGAGATGGTGGCTCTGCCCTTGACTGATGGCAAGTAGAAGGTTCTTCCACCATCATGGGTGATCTGTGCGATGTATTCCAGTCCCTGCCCAGGTCTCTGGCGAATCCAATACATGTCGAAACTCCCGAAGTTGAACCCAGAGGTACGGCAGACGAGGGTCACTGACCCCCCGGGTGGCCGGAGGTCACCGCCGGGCTCCAGCAGGGTCACGGCCGCCCGGAGCCCTGCGGGAAAAAGTGGACATTGGGGTGAGGCGGCGGGTCTGGGCGTGGCCTGGTGTGGGCGTGGCCATGGGGAGGGGGGGAGGGACTGACCTGGGAGGGTGAGGAGGAGGAGGAGGAGGAAGGGGAGGTGCAATGATCCCAAACTGGAGCAAACACAAGATTTTGGGTCAACAATGGAGATTTGCAGCCAAGAGTGAAGATTTGGTGTCAATGGCTGAACTTTCCTCACCCCAATGTCCACTTTTTCCCGCAGGGCTCTGAGCGGCCGTGACCCTGCTGGAGTCCGGCGGTGACCTCCGGCCACCCGGGGGTCAGTGACCCTCGTCTGCCGCGCCTCTGGCTTCGATTTTGGAAAATTCAACATGTATTGGATTCGCCAGAAACCTGGGAATTCTCTGGAACTCGTTGCATTCATCTCGAGCAGTGGTGGCAGCACTAAGTACGATCCATCAGTGAAGGGCAGAGCCACCATCTCGAGGGACAATGGCCAGAGCTCGGTGACACTGACCATCAACAGCCTCACGGACGGCGATTCAGCCTCCTATTTCTGCGAGAAATCATTCACTGGGTCTGACAGTTGGCGGGGAGCTGGTGGATATTTTGGTGCTTGCCATGGTACCGGCCACACCCCCATCTTGGTGTCCCCAGATGTTCCCAAACTCCAGGTACTTCCCCCAGTTCTCAACCCTTGACCCCAGTCTTGACCATTGCCCTCATCTGTCCAGTGCTGACCCCAAATTTTGACCCTCAGAGTAAAACTTTTAACAGCAATTTCACATTTGGGGCCAAATGCTGAGGTTTGGGGTCAGAGCAGGGCAAGGGTTGGAGAAATGGCCAGAGCTGGGTGAGGGGGTGAGTTTTGGGGCAAAGATTGGAAATTTGGGGTAACCTGGGGTTTGGGAACAATTAGCACCAGCATGAGCAGCAGCATAGCCGCTGTCCCATTTGGCGCAGAAATAGGAGGCTGAATCGCCGTCCGTGAGGCTGTTGATGGTCAGTGTCACCGAGCTCTGGCCATTGTCCCTGGACAGGGTGGCTCTGCCCTCGACCGATGGAGCATAGCCGGTGCTGCTGCCATCTTTGTGGATCCCAGCGAGCCATTCCAGAACATTCCGAATTATCTGAAATCAAACCCAGAGGGGCAGCAGAGCAGACTCAGTGACCCCTGGGGGCTTCAGGTCAACCAATCCTCCTCCTCCTCGCCCTCCCAGGTCAGTCCCTCCACCCTCCCCATGGCCACGCCCACACCAGGCCACGCCCAGATCTGCCGCCTCACCCCAATGTCCACTTTTTCCCGCAGGGCTCCGGGCGGCCGTGGCCTTGCTGGAGTCTGGCGGTGACCTCCGGCCACCCGGGGGGTCAGTGACCCTTGTCTGCCGCAGCGCTGGCGTTGATTTCTGTCAATTCGCCATGAGTTGGATGTGCCAGAGAACTGAGAATGTTCTGGAATTCATCACGAGTGTCTACAGTGATGGTGGCAGCACCTGGTACAATCCATCGGTGAAGGGTAGAGCCAGAGTGACCAGGGACAATGGCCAGAGCTCGGTGACACTGACCATCAACAGCCTCACGGACAGCGATTCAGCCTCCTATTTCTGCACTAAATCTGCTGGTACTAGTAGTTGGAATACTGCCAGTGGTTTTGGCCCCACCCCCATCTCTCTGTCCCCAAATGTCCCCAAATCCCACATTCTTCACCCAAACCCCAACCCCTGACCCAACTCTTCACCATTTCTCCCAACCTTGCACAGCTTCAGACCCAAATCCCAACCATTGACCGCAAATCTCAACCATTGACCCCAAATCCCAACCATTGACCCCAAATCTCAACCATTGACCCCAAATCCCAACCACTGACCCCAAATCCCAACCATTGACACCAAATCCCAACCACTTTCACCCCAAATCCAGTCTGCTGTCACCAAATCTCCTCCAAGCACTGAAATGTTGACCACTGAGCCCAAATCTGGAACTGTGAGGCAAAGTTTGGGGAAGAAAGCTGAGATTTGGGGTGAAGAGTTGAGGTTTGGATGAATGGTTGAGGTTTGGGGTGGAACCAATGTAGGGTTTGGGGTGAATGAAGAGCATTGGGGCAAAGAGGGCAGATTTGGGAGTGAGGGTCAAGGGTTGGATCAGAGGTGAGGTTTGGGGGAAAAGTCAGGGATTTGGGGACATTTGGGGACACAGCGATGGGGGTGGGGCTAGAACCACCATAACCACCAGGATGACCAATATGAGCAGCAGCAGCACCCCAACCAGCAACAGCAGATTTGGTGCAGAAATAGGAGGCTGAATCGCCGTCCGTGAGGCTGTTGATGGTCAGTGTCACCGAGCTCTGGCCATTGTCCCTCAAGATGGTGGCTCTGCCCTTGAATGATGGATCATAGTAGGTACTGCTGCCACCACTGTTGATCTGTGCGACATATTCCAGGCCCTGCCCAGGTCTCTGGCGATACCAACCCATCCTGAAACTCCCAAAATCAAACCCAGAGGCACGGCAGACGAGGGTCACTGACCCCCCGGGTGGCCGGAGGTCACCGCCGGACTCCAACAGGGTCACGGCCGCCCGGAGCCCTGCGGGAAAAAGTGGACATTGGGGTGAGGTGGCGGATCTGGGCGTGGCCTGGGGTGGGCGTGGCCATGGGGAGGGTGGAGGGACTGACCTGGGAGGGTGAGGAAGAGGAGGAGGAGGATTGGTTGAACTCCTCAGCTTTGTCCCAACCTTGAGCCACTTCAGACTCCAATCTCAACCTTTGGCCCCAAAATTTCAATTTCTGGCCTCAAACCAGGATCATATTTCCCGAGCTCTCAAATCTCAGCCTTTTCCCCCAAACTCAACCATCTCTGCCTAACTCTCCACTTTGCTGTTTTCTCCATTTAACACAAACCGAGAATGGTTTGTCCACAAAGCTCAGAGTTTCACCCCAAATTTGAACTCTGGAGGAGTCTGAGGGGTGGGGGATGGGCAGAGCATTTAGATTTTGGGAGATCACTGGCAGAATTTGGGTAAAAATGATAAAAATGGAGGCCAAGGGTTGAGCTTTGGGGAAAGGAGCAGAGAATTGTGGGATTTTTGGGGAGCCAAAGGTGAGGGTTCGGGGAAACAATCATCACCAGCACGACCAGCATTAGCATAACCACTATTGAAACATTTGGTGCAGAAATAGGAGGCTGAATCGCCGTCCGTGAGGCTGTTGATGGTCAGTGTCACCGAGCTCTGGCCATTGTCCCTCGAGATGGTGACCCGACCCTTGAACGATGGCGAGTAGTCAGTGTCGCTGCCATCACTGTAGATCTCTGCAATCCACTCCAGAGCCTTCCCAGGTCTCTGTCGGACCCACATCATGCTGAAACTCCCAAAATCGAAGCCATGGCCGGGGGTGGGTGTGGCCATGGGGAGGAAGGAAGGACTGAGCAAGGAGGGTGAGGAGGAGGAGGAGGATTGGTTGACCTCCAGCCACCCGGGGGGTCAGTGACCCTCGTCTGCCGCAGCTCTGGGTTCAATTTTGGGAGTTTCGGGATGGGTTGGATGCGCCAGAGACCTGGGAAAGGCCTGGAATACGTCGCTGCGATCACCGACAATGGTGGCAGCACCAATTACGCGTCATTGGTGAAGGGCAGAGCCACCATCTCGAGGGACAATGGCCAGAGCTTGGTGACACTGACCATCAACAGCCTCACGGACGGCGATTCAGCCTCCTATTTCTGCGGGAAATCTCCTGGTGCTGGTGGTGCTGGTGCTCATGCTGTTGGCCCCGCCCCCATCGCTGTGTCCCCAAATGTCCCCGTCCTGGGGTGAGGGTGTTCCAGTGTATTCCCATATCCATTTTTCAGATATTTCATACAGTAAAAATACACAGGAAAGCATTGGGTCAGTGTTCATTGGTCCAAAGTTGAGCAAACCCTCGATATTCAGTCTCTCATTGGATCCAAATCTCTTTGCCTCTGATGCTAATTAGATTCTTCATTCTTCAGTTTTTCTTATCAGTCCTTTCCGGGCCAGGGTGTCCTCACTCTGCTGGAGGTGGTCTGGGGTAGATGTTTGTGATAGCCACCATGTCCTGCTGATAGCCACCATGTCCTGTTGATAGCCACTGTGTCCTGTTGATAGCCACCATGTCCTACTGATAGCCACCGTGTCCTGCTGATAACCACAATGTCCTGTTGATAGCCACAATGTCCTGTTCATAGCCACCATGTCCTGCTGATAGCCACCATGTCCTGCTGATAGCCACCATGTCGCGCGGATGTTCTGCTCATAGTCTTTATCTCTCTGGTTATCTCCAGGGTCACTCCCAATCCGTTGGTATGCTGAGTCCACCAGACCTCATGTGGTACAACAATGCCCTGGAAGAAACCTAAAATTCCTTTTCCCAGGGTAAAGACAAAACCTTGGACTGAAGTTATACAAAATACTTAACCTGATGTATTTTCCAACACAGGCACAGAGGGGCTGGAAAGGGCCTTGACCTGATAACTGAAAGGGAAAGTTAATGGGTCAGTGACCCTCGTCTGCTGCGCCTCTGGCTTCCATTTTGGGAGGTTTGGAATGGGTTGGATGCGTCAGAGGCCGGGGAAGGCTCTGGAATTCATCACCAGTATGACCAGTGGTGGAGGAAACATCTACTATGGGCCATTGTTTGTGGACAGAGCCACCGCCTCGAGGGACAATGACCAGAGCTCGGTGACACTGACCATCAACAGCCTCACAGAGGACGATTCAGCCTCCTATTTCTGCACCAAAGGCTCCTCCAGTTGGGCTATCGGTGGTTATGATGTTGCTTACGGTGACAATGTTGCTCCTCAGCTCCTCTCCCTTCTCCCAAGATGTCCCACAATCCCCAACTCCTTATCCCAAACCTCAATGTGTGTCCTTTAATCTTCACAATTTTCCCCCAAAATTCCACCATCATTGCCTTAAGTTTTGATTAAAGGGATTGAGTGAAGAGTTTGGTTTTTGGGAGCAATCTGTGCTTTGGGGACATTTGGGGACACAGCAATGGGGACAGAGGCAGAAACACGATCAGCACCAAAGCAGCACCCAGTGCCAGCGTAATCAGCTTTGGCGCAGAAATAGGAGGCTGAATCGCCGTCCGTGAGGCTGTTGATGGTCAGTGTCACCGAGCTCTGGCCATTGTCCCTGGACACTCTGGCCCTGCCCTTGACCAATGGCGAGTACCAGGTGGTGCCACCATCGTTGGTGACCTCAGTGAGCCATTCTGGAGCTTTCCTGGGGCTCTGGCGAATCCAATACATGTTGAACTTGGTGAAATCGAAGCCAGAGGCGCGGCAGACGAGGGTCACTGACCCCCCAGGTGGCCGGAGGTCACCGCCGGACTCCAGCAGGGTCACGGCCGCCCAGAGCCCTGCGGGAAAAAGTGGACATTGGGGTGAGGCGGCGGATCTGGGCGTGGCCTGGGGTGGGTGTGGCCATGGGGAGGGGGGGAGGGACTGACCTGGGAGGGTGAGGAGGAGGAGGATGGGGTGACCTGCAGCCCCTCAAATGTCCCTGAAGCCCAGATTGTTCCCCAGACCCAAATCCTTCACCCAAGGCGTGAAATCAAAACTTAAGGCAATAATGGTGGAATTTTGGGGGAAATGGTGAAGATTTGAGGACAAACGTTGAGGTTTGGGAGAAGGAGTTGGGGATTGTGGGACATCTCGGGAGAAGGGAAAGGAGCTGAGGAGCAACATTGTCACCGTAAGGAATACGATAAGCTTCATCAGCATAACCATAACCATCAGCACCTTTAGCGCAGAAATAGGAGGCTGAATCGCCGTCCGTGAGGCTGTTGATGGTCAGTGTCACCGAGCTCTGGCCATTGTCCCTCGAGATGGTGACCCGACCCTTGAACGATGGATCGTAGTTGGTGTAGCTGCCATCACTGCTGATCCCAGCAATCCATTCCAGGCCCTGCCCAGGTCTCTGCCGCATCCAGGACATGTCGAAACTCCCGAAATCGAAGCCAGAGGCGCGGCAGACAAGGGTCACTGACCCCCCGGGTGGCCAGAGGTCACCACCGGACTCCAGCAGGGTCACAGCCGCCCGGAGCCCTGCGGGACAAAGGCTGATGAGGCTGACAGCTCTGAAGATCTCACAGAGTTTGACCTAAAATCATCCAGAATTTCCCTGTGAGATTTTTCAGCCACAGTGAAACCCACAGTGAAAACAAACAGGATAATCAATCAATGACAGAAATGTTCTGGACAGGAAGAGAAAATGTTTTTATTGTGGAACATTAAATGTGTGTAAAAGGAACTTGATTAATATGCAACCAGTTATGTTTTGTTTGTTTAGCTAATTGTAATTACTGCCTGAATGGTCATTGTTAATTGGCAGCCAATGGACAAAGGGAGGTCAGCCTTTGCCCAGAGCCCAGATTTGGGGTCAATGGCTGAACTTTCCTCACCCCAATGTCCACTTTTTCCCACAGGGCTCCGGGCGGCCATGACCCTGCTGGAGTCCGGCGGTGACCTCCGGCCACCCGGGGGGTCAGTGACCCTCGTCTGCCGCGCCTCTGGCTTCGATTTCGGACAATTCGGGATGGGTTAGATACGTCAGAGGCCTGGGAATGTTCTGGAAAGGGTCGTGAGTATCAGCAATGGTGGCAGCGCCTACTACAATCCACCGTTCAAAGGCAGAGCCACCATCTCGAGGGACAATGGCCAGAGCTCGGTGACACTGACCATCAACAGCCTCACGGACGGCGATTCAGCCTCCTATTTCTGCGCCAAATCTGCTGGTGCTGGTGCTGCAATCAGTGATATTTACGGTGGTTTGGCCACACCCCCATCTTGGTGTCCCCAGATGTCCCCAAACCTCAGGTTCTTCTCCCAATTCTTGACCCTTGACCCCAGTCTTGACCACTGGCCTCATCTGTCCAGTGCTGACCCCAAATGTTGACCCTCAGAGTAAAGCTTTTAACAGCAAATTACAGATTTGGGGCCAAATGCCGAGGTTTGGGGTCAGAGCAGAGCAAGGGTTGGAGAAATGGCCAGAGCTGGGTGAGGGGTGAGATTTGGGGCAAAGACTGGAAATTTGGGGTAGCCTGGGGTTTGGGACACAATTAGCACCAGCATGAGCAGCAGCATAACCATCGTGTCGTTTGGCGCAGAAGTAGGAGGCTGAATCGCCGTCCGTGAGGCTGTTGATGGTCAGTGTCACCGAGCTCTGGCCATTGTCCCTCGAGATGGTGACCCGACCCTTGAACGATGGAGCGTAGTATGTGTAGCTGCCATCACTGCTGATCCCAGCAATCCATTCCAGGCCCTGCCCAGGTCTCTGGCGAGTCCAATACATGGTAAAACTCCCAAAATCGAAGCCAGAGGCGCGGCAGATGAGGGTCACTGACCCCCCGGGTGGCCGGAGGTCACCGCCGGACTCCAGCAGGGTCACGGCCGCCCAGAGCCCTGAGGGAAAAAGTGGACATTGGGGTGAGGAGAGTTCAGCCATTGACCCCAAATCTTCACTCTTGGCTGCAAATCTCCATTGTTGACCCAAAATCTTGTGTTTGCTCCAGTTTGGGATCATTGCACCTCCCCTTCCTCCTCCTCCTCCTCCTCACCCTCCCAGGTCAGTCCCTCCCCCCTCCCCATGGCCACGCCCACACCAGGCCACGCCCAGATCCGCCGCCTCACCCCAATGTCCACTTTTTCCCACAGGGCTCCGGGCGGCCGTGACCCTGCTGGAGTCCAGCGGTGACCTCTGGCCACCCAGGGGGTCAGTGACCCTCGTCTGCCGCGGCTCTGGCTTTGATTTCGGACAATTCGGGATGGGTTGGTATCGCCAGAGACCTGGGAAGGGCCTGGAATATATCGCAGCAATCAGAAATGATGGCAGTGGCACTTTCTACTCACCATCGGTGAAGGGCAGAGCCACCATCTCGAGGGACAATGGCCAGAGCTCGGTGACACTGACCATCAACAGCCTCATGGACGGCGATTCAGCCTCCTATTTCTGTGCCAAAGATTATCGTACCAGTGGTGCTGCTGCTGCTGCTGGTGCTGTCTTTGGCTCTTTCCTCGTCACTGTGTCCCGACAGGTCGCAGTCCTTGACTGGAATCCTGAGCATTTGCCCCAAATCTTGACCTGTAGGGGAAACTTTGGAAGATAAAGTCAATGGTTTGGTGCAAGGACCTTAGCCTGGCGGAGAATTGGGTTGGAAGCAATGCAAGGTTGGAATAAACGGTGAAGAATTGGGTGAAGAGTTGAGGTTTGAGGGCAGCTGGGGACAGCATTGTGGGCGTAGCCAAAACCATCATAGCCACCAGCACTTTCAGCCCAATTAGTGGTGTAACATTTGCTGCAGAAATAGGAGGCTGAATCGCCGTCTGTGAGGCTGTTGATGGTCAGTGTCACCGAGCTCTGGCCATTGTCCCTCGAGATGGTGACCCGACCCTTGAACGATGGATCGTAGTAGGCGCTGCCACCATTGCTGATACTCGCGATGTATTCCAGGCCCTGCCCAGGTCTCTGACGCATCCAACCCATCCCGAATTGTCCAAAATCGAAGCCAGAGGCGCGGCAGACGAGGGTCACTGACCCCCCGGGTGGCCGGAGGTCACCGCTGGACTCCAGCAGGGTCACGGCCGCCCAGAGCCCTGCGGGAAAAAGTGGACATTGGGATGAGGGAAGTTCAGCCATTGACCCCAAATCTGGGCTTTTGGGAAAGGATGACCTCCGGCCACCCGGTGGGTCAGTGACCCTCGTCTGCCACGCCTCTGGCTTCGATTTTGGACAATTCAACATGATGTGGGTCAGGCAGAGCCCTGGGAAGGTTCTGGAATGGGTTGCTGGGATTGGCAGCGATGGTGTCACCATGCTCTACTCACCATCAGTGAAGGGCAGAGCCAGCATGTCCAGGGACAACGGCCAGAGCTCGGTGACACTGACCATCAACAGCCTCATGGACGGCGATTCAGCCTCCTATTTCTGCGCCAAAACTGCTGATAAATATGCTATTGTTGCTGCTAATAATGTTGGCCCCACCCGCACCGCTCTGTCCCCACCTGTCCCCAAATCCCAGATTTTTCCCCCAAACCCCAACCCTTGGCCATTTCTCCCAACCTTGGACATCTTCTTCTGCAAATTTCAACCATTGACCCAAATCCTCACTTTTACCAAAAGGTTTTGGAGAACAAAGTTGAGATTTGGATCCAATTCAGGTTTTGGGCACAAAGAGTGAGATTTGGGGTCACTGAAGTGTTGGGAGAAATGGTCAAGGGTTGAGAAAAGGGTTGGGATTTGGGGGAAGAGTCTGGGATTTGGGGACATTTGGGAACACAGTGATATGGGCGTGTGTGGCTAGCACCGACCTTTCCCGTGGGAACTCTTTTCTCTTTTCTTCCTGTGTTTTATAAACAAAGATAAAATTTGGATGTTATTAAAAACAGTTGCTCGAGATGTGGACAGTTCAGGCCTGGCCAATCAGGCCTAGGGGGCGGCTTTGAACTGACCAAACCAAGTGACCTTTGAAAAGTCTATATAAAATGGAATTAAATAATAAAATCTTCTGAGTGCCACTTTGAACCTGGGTCTTCTTACTCTGCTTGTGGCTCAGCAGCGACAGGCGTGGCTAACGCCACTAGCACCACCAGCCCAAGCATCAGCATGTTTGGTGCAGAAATAGGAGGCTGAATCGCCGTCCGTGAGGCTGTTGATGGTCAGTGTCACCGAGCTCTGGCCATTGTCCCTCGAGATGGTGGCTCTGCCCTTGAACGGTGGCGCGTAGCCTGTCCAGCCACTATTGGCCCAGATCCCACCAATGAATTCCATGCCCTGCCCAGCACTCTGGCGGATCCATTGCATTCCATAACTCCCAAAATCGAAGCCAGAGGTGCGGCAGACGAGGGTCACTGACCCCCCAGGGTGGCCGGAGGTCACCGCCGGACTCCAGCAGGGTCACGGCCGCCCGGAGCCCTGCGGGAAAAAGTGGACATTGGGGTGAGGAGAGTTCAGCCATTGACCCCAAATCTTCACTCTTGGCTGCAAATCTCCATTGTTGACCCAAAATCTTGTGTTTGCTCCAGTTTGGGATCATTGCACCTCCCCTTCCTCCTCCTCCTCCTCCTCACCCTCCCAGGTCAGTCCCTCCCCCCATCCCCATGGCCACGCCCACCCCAGGCTATGCCCAGATCCGCCGCCTCACCCCAATGTCCACTTTTTCCCGCAGGGCTCCGGGCGGCCGTGACCCTGCTGGAGTCCGGCGGTGACCTCCGGCCACCCGGGGGGTCAGTGACCCTCGTCTGCCGCCCCTCTGGCTTCGATTTCGGACAATTCGGGATGGGTTGGATGCGTCAGAGACCTGGGAAGGCTCTGGAAGCCATCGCGAGTATCAGCAATGGTGGCAGCGCCTACTACGATCCATCGTTCAAGGGTCGGGTCACCATCTCGAGGGACAATGGCCAGAGCTCGGTGACACTGACCATCAACAGCCTCACGGACGGCGATTCAGCCTCCTATTTCTGCGCCAGGCGTTACAATAGTGGTGCTGGTAGTGGTACTGCTGCTCGCTGTGGTCACTCTGCTGCTGGGTGACCACTGGTGACCATCAGGCTGACCCCCAATGTGTCATCAAATGTCCCCAAACAGCACATTCTTCCCCCAAGTCTGGAGCATTGACCCAAATCTCCACCATTTCCCCCCCAAATTCTTCCACTGTTTCCCCAACTCTCAACATTCTGCTCATCCCCCACCCCTCAGGCTCCTCCAGAGTTCAAATTTGGGGTGAAACTCTGAGCTTTGGGGACAAACCATTCCCGGTTTGGTTAAATGGAGAAAACAGCAAAGTGGAGAGTTAGGCAGAGATGGTTGAGTTTGGGGGAAAATGTGAGATTTGAGAGACAACGTTGAGCTCAGGAGAAAAATGGTCAGGGCAGATTTGGGACTGATGGTCAAGGGTGAGGTTTGGGTGAAATCTCAGGGATTTGGGGACAGTTGGGGACACTGAAATGGGGGCGGGGCTAGAACCACCATAACCACCAGAATAACCAATACAAGCAACACCATAACCAGCACCACCAGCACCAGGAGCTTTGGCGCAGAAATAGGAGGCTGAATCGCCGTCCGTGAGGCTGTTGATGGTCAGTGTCACCGAGCTCTGGCCATTGTCCCTCGAGATGGTGACCCGACCCTTGAATGATGGCGAGTAGTCGGTGTCGCTGCCATCACTGTAGATCTCTGCAATCCACTCCAGAGCCTTCCCAGGTCTCTGTCGGACCCACATCATGCTGAAACTCCCAAAATGGAAGCCATGGCCGGGGGGTGGGCGTGGCCATGGGGAGGAAGGAAGGACTGAGCAAGGAGGGTGAGGAGGAGGAGGAGGAGGAGGATTGGTTGACCTCCGCCCACCTGGGAGGTCAGTGACCCTCGTCTGCCGCGCCTCTGGCTTTGATTTTGGACAATTCGTGATGGGTTGGTATCGCCAGCCCCCCGCGAAGGTTATGGAATACATCGCCAGGATCAACAAAGATGGCAGCAGCACCTGGTACCGTTCATCAGTCAAGGGCAGAGCCACCATCTCGAGGGACAATGGCCAGAGCTCGGTGACACTGACCATCAACAGCCTCACGGACGGCGATTCAGCCTCCTATTTCTGCGCCAAAAGAGATAATGCTTATGCAGCTTCTCCTGATGCTGCTTATGATGTTGGCCCTGCCCCCATCTCTGTGTCCCCAAATGTCCCCAAATCCCACATTCTTCCCCCAAACCCCAACCCCTGACCCAACTCTTCACCATTTCTCCCAACCTTGCACAGCTTCAGACCCAAATCTCAACCATTGACGCCAAATCCCAACCATTGACCCCAAATCTCTACCATTGACCCCAAATCTCAACCATTGACCCCAAATCCCAACCATTGACCCCAAATCCCAACCACTGACCCCAAATCCCAACCATTGACACCAAATCCCAACCACTTTCACCCCAAATCCACTCTGCTCTCACCAAATCTCCTCCAAGCACTGAAATGTTGACCACTGAGCCCAAATCTGGAACTGTGAGGCAAAGTTTGGGGAAGAAAGCTGAGATTTGGGGTGAAGAGTTGAGGTTTGGATGAATGGTTGAGGTTTGGGGTGGAACCAATGTAGGGTTTGGGGTGAATGACGAGCATTGGGGCAAAGAGGGCAGATTTGGGAGTGAGGGTCAAGGGTTGGGTCAGAGCTGAGGTTTGGGGGAAAAGTCAGGGATTTGGGGACAGCTGGGGACACAGCGATGGGGGTGGGGCTAGAACCACCATAACCACCAGGATGACCAATATGAGCAGCAGCAGCACCCCAACCAGCAACAGCAGATTTGGCGCAGAAATAGGAGGCTGAATCGCCGTCCGTGAGGCTGTTGATGGTCAGTGTCACCGAGCTCTGGCCATTGTCCCTCAAGATGGTGGCTCTGCCCTTGAATGATGGATCATAGTAGGTGCTGCTGCCACCACTGTTGATCTGTGCGACATATTCCAGGCCCTGCCCAGGTCTCTGGCGATACCAACCCATCCCGAAACTCCCAAAATCAAACCCAGAGGCGCGGCAGACGAGGGTCACTGACCCCCCGGATGGCCGGAGGTCACCGCCGGACTCCAGCAGGGTCACGGCCGCCCCGGAGCCCTGCGGGAAAAACTGGACATTGGGGTGAGGTGGCGGATCTGGGCGTGGCCTGGGGTGGGCGTGGCCATGGGGAGGGGGGAGGGACTGACCTGGGAGGGTGAGGAAGAGGAGGAGGAGGATTGGTTGAACTCCTCAGCTTTGTCCCAACCTTGAGCCACTTCAGACTCCAATCTCAACCTTTGGCCCCAAAATTTCAATTTCTGGCCTCAAACCAGGATCATTTTCCCCGAGCTCTCAAATCTCTGCCTTTTCCCCCAAACTCAACCATCTCTGCCTTACTCTCCACTTTGCTGTTTTCTCCATTTAACACAAACCGGGAATGGTTTGTCCACAAAGCTCAGAGTTTCACCCCAAATTTGAACTCTGGAGGAGTCTGAGGGGTGGGGCATGGGCAGAGCATTTAGATTTTGGGAGATCACTGGCAGAATTTGGGTAAAAATGATAAAAATGGAGGCCAAGGGTTGAGCTTTGGGGAAAGGAGCAGAGAATTGTGGGATTTTTGGGGAGCCAAAGGTGAGGGTTCGGGGAAACAATCATCACCAGCATGACCAGCATTAGCATAACCACTATTGAAACATTTGGCGCAGAAATAGGAGGCTGAATCGCCGTCCGTGAGGCTGTTGATGGTCAGTGTCACCGAGCTCTGGCCATTGTCCCTGGACACTCTGGCCCTGCCCTCGACCGATGGAGCATAGCCGGTGCTGCTGCCATCTTTGTTGATCCCAGCGACCCATTCCAGAACATTCCCAGGTCTCTGGTGCATCCAGAACATTCCGAATTATGTGAAATCAAATCCAGAGGGGCAGCAGAGCAGAGTCAGTGACCCCCAATGGGCTGCAGGTCACCCCATCCTCCTCCTCCTCACCCTCCCAGGTCAGTCCCTCCCCCCTCCCCATGGCCACGCCCACCCCAGGCCACGCCCAGATCTGCCGCCTCACCCCAATGTCCACTTTGTCCCACAGGGCTCCGGGCAGCCGTGACCCTGCTGGAGTCTGGTGGTGACCTCCGGCCACCCGGGGGTCAGTGATCCTCGTCTGCCGCGGCTCTGGCTTCGATTTTGGGAGTTTTGGGATGTTCTGGATTCGCCAGAGACCTGGGCAGGGCCTGGAATACATTGCGAGTATCAACAAAGATGGCAGCCCCTGGTACGCGTCATCGGTGAAGGGCAGAGCCACCATCTCGAGGGA